>JARKHS020035923.1:0-249164 GCA_030143305.2 Amblyomma americanum | reverse complement strand
TTCCGTCACTCTAGGGCTGATAAGGTAGAGCACAATAGCTCTGACATGAACTAAAGGGATCACTAAAATCTTTCTCTTGCTGACCAGCTCTGAACTGCGGCAGCGAAGGAGTCCCGGTACCACGGGTGCCGTCTTGTCCGAGGCACCACCACTTTCTCCTTCGCTAGTCTGCGAATGCTTACCCACTGCACACTGTCGCTGCGCAGAGAAACAACCTCTTCAGGGGGCAAGCGAATTTCGCGTCGAGCGTCGTGCTAAACTCCCAAAGCTCCACTGAAGCGGATAGCCCTCCAAGGGCTGTCCTTTGCCCTGTAAGGACAGCCCCCTAAGAGATGCCTCGTGCCATGTTAGGGGGTTTGACCCCCCACCCCCCCACCCCTCTGGATTTGGCAATAAATGTTTCTCACCACCACCACCCAAAGCTGGGAAGCCGAACGGCTTGGGTGATACAATTACGCCTCTAAACATCTCCCTCTCTCCTTTACATTCCCATTCCTCTGATCGGGCATTTTAGACTGACGGTTCACGTGCGCCGGCGCGCAAACTAAGCGACTTAAAGGGCAACTGAACCACTTTTTGGGAATTCTGGGACATTCAAGGATACAAATCTAAATCTATATAAGCTGTAGGTAAGCATGTAGTGTTTTTGCGCCAGCATTTAAAATAGTGACGTAATTGACGACTAAACTTTAGGCTTCTCCTCTAAGCACCAGAGGAGTGCGGAGAATCTCGGTGTTACGTCACGGAAGTTAATTTAACTTGGTTGTTGGGGAAAGGAAACGGCACAGTAACTGTCTCACATATCTCGGTGGACACCCGAAACGCGCCATAAGGGAAGGGATAAAGGAAGGAGTGAGAGAAGAAAGGGAGAAAGGGGTGCCGTAGTGGAGGGCTCCGGAATAATTTCGACCACCTGGGAATCTTTAACGTGCACTGGCATCGCACAGCACACGGGCACCTTTGCGTTTCGCCTCCATCGAGACGCGGCCGCCGCGGTCGGGTTCGAACCCGGGTACTTCGGATCAGTAGCCGAGCGCTCTAACCACTGAGCCACCGCGGCCGGTGACGGAAGGTAAGATTTCACGCTGCCGTCAACGACAACCTGCCGTGCCTCGTCGGATGCTACCAAACAACGCTCGGCGGGCTTTGCCTTCGGTGGAGTCGGTTTTTGAAGCGAAAAGCTTCACTACGCTAGTCAACACCGCGCTTCGCGCGAGCCGGCGTATGTCGGAGCACGAGTGACGTCACGCACGGCGCAGGTGGCCGCCGCCGACTCCGTCGCCTGACCTTTCGCCGCTGCCGCGCGTGACGTCACGCGCGGCGCAGGTGGCCACTGCCGCGCGCTATGCGTCATCGTTTGACGTTCGCCGCAAGCGCGTGTTTATCGCGGAGGCCGACTATATAACCGCTTGCCAGAGAATAGGCGTGCGCATTCAACGCGGAAGGAGAAGAGAGTGATACTACCGATACAGAAGTGCTACCACGGGAGTTGGCTGAAAAGGAGCGAAGAAATGAAAGGCTGAAAGCTCAACGAGCGTCCGAGACACCCGAACAACGAGAAGAACGTCTCGCTAAACGACGCAGCAAAGCCGAGTCTGAAACGCCAGAAGTACGACAGGCACGTCTCGCTAAACGGCGTGAAAAGGAAGCTGAACAGCGACGTTCGGCCATGTCAGCTGAGAGTAGACAAGATGGTGAAAGTTCGGGAATCCAGGCTTAACCTTAGCTAAGCCCCAGCCAATTTTTTTTTCCTTCAAAGCAAGCATTTATGTTTGTTGCAAATGTACCGGTGCCGTTGTTGACGTCATTAAGCCCCCCCCCCCCCCCCCCAAAAAAAAAAAAAAAAAATTGGCGCTGTGCGCTGCGGTGAAACTTGAAGCCTGTCGCGATTTTATGCGGCGATTACGTCGCGGTTTCAAATGCTAGCTCAAAAGGGCTTCGCATGTTTTACCTGCAAGCTTCACACATTTGACCCCTTTAATCTCGTTGGCTTGTAAAAACTATGCAGTTACCCCTTGAGAAGACAGCTAAACCTTACTCCCCCACTTTTCGCCTATTGCCGTTCTGGCCTTTCTCTCTCATTCTTAAGCACGCACGCACCTATAGCTGCTCGTTTATTCATTTCCTTGCTTCCAGGGCAGTGGACGCTATGCTCACAGACGCCAGTAACCGCGCTGCCATCTGGTCGGTGAAGCGGTCCTAACCTGTGGCCCCCTTCCAGCCTTTCACGGACACTGCTCAGCGCTGCAGCAGCAACGAGAACTGGCGCCACGGTGCATTCGTCCAACTTCAACGACCCTTGCACAAGGGTTAGGCCACATCACCATCGGGTACATCTGGAAAAGGGTTTCCCAATTCTGTTCCGCGGTGGGGAGTGGGCGCTTCAGTGGTTGATCCAGATCGGATTGGCGAATTTCGCTGGATGTTCTCAAGCAACTCGCTCCCCTTTCTAGATCCGCGGAGCACAACCGCACTGCGGTGGAACTCCAAGAGTGCGGCGCCGTCACCTCCGGAATGGGCGGGCAACGTATGCGTTTTCAGCGCTGTCTCTGAGACATCGCCGGATAACCCTGTGCGTTAGCGGACATACGGCGTCGTAGAATCGAATAGCTATCGTTCTCGTCTGATTCAATTCGCATCGCGGTTGAAGTCCCAGAAGGCAGAGAAAAGATGATTTGAAGAAATTTTCTTGAGCTGCCTTCATAAACAGCCGCATATCACTGGCATCTATATCATAAGGCCCAGAAAAATGCGGAGCGCTGCAGAAGGGGTCAACGACGTTCCATCGCAAAGCGCCGATGAACACGAAAACTAGGCGTGAGGATGCTTCCGGAAACGGTTTCGCGTGGAAACGTCAGTCATGCTACTTAACAGACCATGCTTGCTTTGCGCTGGTCGACCATAGTTGCGTCGCTCTGTGCGAGACTGTGCTGGTTCGGCGCGGATTCAATGCCGCACTCGGAATCGATCAGTGGAGTTCGATATGAGTGGACGTGTCGCTTCGCCGATGACGCGTGGCGATTTCTAGAATCGTCTGCATGCTTCTGCCGCGAGAAACAACTCTAACAATTAATTTCAAACTGCACACACTAAGACTCGGCGATTGATCGATCAACCTTCCTATCAATAACATTATGCTTTGTTCACCCTTGTTCACTGAACATGCCTGATAGGGAGACCCGAATTCAGACTCTTCAGAGAATTCTGACGTTTTCAAGCAATAATTTATTGTAGAAC
Organism: Amblyomma americanum; assembly: GCA_030143305.2. Taxonomy (NCBI): domain Eukaryota; kingdom Metazoa; phylum Arthropoda; class Arachnida; order Ixodida; family Ixodidae; genus Amblyomma; species Amblyomma americanum. The sequence continues at coordinate 245,927 of JARKHS020035923.1, read as the reverse complement.
GGCAAGCGCCTAAGGCAATGTGTGTCGTTTTGTGTCTATTTCTTTACGCACGCGAATTAATACCAATGAAGAATCAACCAATGAATGGAATCGATGCTGGAGATTGGCACGATTAAAACCTTTAGCCTCAACCAAGACAGTAGATGTACGGAACAGAAACACGCTTTCTGAGGTTGGCCCAAACGGCAGGACCATTTCACCGAACGCACGCTCCTGCCACTTGACACTGTAAGCGGCCACCTCACTGAGCGAGACAGGACCACAGGGTGACGACAGGTGCCGCGAGGAAGCGTGGTTAGCACGCGTCGCTCATACCTGGGGAGCTTTTGTCGACGCCTCACGGAAATGAACATAAGCCACCGCGCAAGACAGTGACGCGGCAGGACCAATGAAAACAGGTGCACTGGGGGAGCGCAAGGACAGAAAAAAAAAAGTAGGAACACTCCGCGGGAACTTTCGAAATAATATATCTCCCCAGGAACAACGGGGTGCGGGAAAATACACCAGAAGGGTTGACGAAGAAACAGTTACGCGGAATATAAGAACGGAGAGGCAGGATGTTACAGCCCTACAGATGAGGTGCTACCAGAGGTGTGTGCGAAGCAAGACAGAACAGAACCAAACAACCAACAAGGGAGGGGGAAAAAAAAGGAAGGAAACTTTGGCGGGGATAGAGTGAGGGCAAAAACGAGAAGAGAGAGAATCGGAATGAACGGAGAGAAAAAAGAAAGATATCCAGGGTTCACCCGGCGGCGGCGGCACTGAAGAGGTTCCTAATCCTCTTAGCATGGACGTATTTCCCAATACCGCTCGTCTATATCCCCTTTAGCTTCTCAGCACCGTCTAATCCGGACTTAAATAAAACATGGGAGGCCTAATGTAGTCAAGGGATTAGGCCGGCGGCGGGAGCCGGAGCCCCCCGCGCGCGCGCTCGCCAAACACACCACTATAGTGGCGCACATCCGCACGCGGCGGACGCACCAACACACCGCTCCGCGCATTTCCCCGGCGAGCACCCACGCGCACCTACTACCGGGCGACCGCTACTCCGCACGGCTCCCCGCAGTGTATACACCGCACACGTGCAGCGCCTACCTACACACAGCAGGTTCTCTCTCCCTAAAGCGGTAACAGGGTGAACAGAAAAGGGAGCAGAAAGGAGGTATACGGCTGTCCGCGCACGCGGGCGGTGCAGTAGCGGAAAGCCCCGAGAGGGTTTTCCAAGCCCTCCTTTCCCGCCTTCCTTCTTTTTCTTACATCCGTCGTCATCTCCGGCAGGTTCTCGCACAGTGCGCGGAGGGCGATGTGTTTTTCCCTGGGCGCCCCTATCCCTAATCTCGTCAAGGTGAAACCGGCAGATGGCGGCCGACCCGGGCCCCCGAGGTGGGATGAAAGGGGGGGGGGGGGGGGGGCGAGACCCGGGTCGAAGAGGATCGCGAAGCGCGCTTATCCTTTCCGGCTGCGCTCTCTTTGTTCTACCCTTCCGGCAGGGAGCCTCCTGCATGCTGCCCGGCTCCCTCTGCCGAGGAGTCTGGGCCGTCGAGGGTGCAGCACGTATGCGCGGTGAGGGAGGAGGACGCCCTGAATACTGGATAGCGCGGAAGAGGCAGGGATAAGCGGGGGATGCTGGGGGCGGCGCGAACGAGCGCGCGCACCTCCCAAATCCCGTTAGCCGGGGCCGATCCGCGAGCGCGCGGCGGAGGTGCGGATTAGGGCGCTGGAGGAGGATGAACGGGAGGCTCAGGCCCAGATGCGAGACGGAGAGAGCGAGCGACAGCGCGCCGCCCGGTGCGGCGGCGACGCCAGAGTGCGCCACGTGACCCGCTCTTCTTTTCATTCGTTCGTTTATTTTTGCCCGCTCCCGCATAAACGAGCGGAAAAGGGGAAAACAGAGAGAGTAGTAGGGGGAGAAGAAGCGGAGCGGCGGCCGTTCGGGATCAAGAGAAACACAGTGAGTCCCGTCCCCATCCTCATACCCCGACGACAGCCAAATTCCGGTTCCGCTCGCCTCGTTTACGGCTATCCATACGCGCGGCGCGGATTATGTAAACGTAGCGGAGGCGGCAGAAAACAATTTGCGAAGCTCGAGGAATTTCGCGGTGAGGGTGTGTATGTTTTCCTGCCCCCCCCCCCCCCTCCCCCTCCATTCGCTAAACGCGATGCACTAGGCCGTCGCCGTGCGGAAGAGGCGATGACGACGAGGAGGAGAGAGTTCACGTGCCTATAGTTTGTCACATGCAGTCCCGAAGAAAAGACTGGAAAGAGACGCAGCGCGAAGGTTGCGACCGCGAATTTCATGAGTGGCAAAGTAACTGATCTGGGCGGGCAAATAACGAACACAGGACTCGCCTTTTTGCAGTCGAGCAGCGATAAGGATCTAAGATACTGTTTTTATCGCACTATAACAGTAGCAGTGTAATTTTGCAAAAAAAAAAAGAACGGCATTGTTGGCGTTCTCGCGCAGCCTCGGAGAAAGTGTAGAGGAGGTTAGTGGAGATGACGAAACTGAAGAGGAGAACAGTGGATATGAGGAGAGTGGAATTGGGATGTGAGGAGGAGGAAACCAGATAGGGCGAAGTTAAGAGGAGGAAAGTGTAAAGGAGACAAGTGGAGAGAAGGGGGGGGGGTCACTGCTAGTGCAGACGCCGCCGCATCAATCAGAGCGATCTCCTGTAAATTTTTAATCGCCGACAGTAGAACGGTTTGCTCAGCCTGCTGCTAATACACGCCGTTTCAGCTTTCATCGCGAGATACCGCGGACGCGTAGGCACAATTTCGACCACCGCCACCGTGGTCGAATGAAGGAGGAGGGTTAAAGTAGTAGACGCACCCTTGGCGCAGATGGCCTCCGAGGGCGAGTAGCCGAGCTTGGTTAGCGCGGTGCGCACCAGGTCGGCGAAGAGCGCCGCACTGGGTACGATGGCGTAGCTGTCCACCTCCACCGACGGCTGCTGGCTGTCCGTCTGCGGGCTGGGCACCCGCTCCACCACACAGTGCACCGGCAGAGTCTTGCCTGCGATAAAGAAACGATAATTTGAAGAAAAAAATAACAACGCTCACCATCTTCTGATACAGTGAATATCAGCGCTTGTTGATTGCATGAAATGTTCAGCCGATTTTATTGCATCCCCTTCCCCGAGCCTGCATACAGGAGCCCTCGTGCAGTTCACGCCTTTCCTGCGTTTTGCTGGCTCCCGTTTCGAGGTCTCGGAGAGCCTCGGCACCCGCGCCGCCGCGCTATTGCGTTGCGCGCTGCTAGGGCTAGAACGCGGCAACGGACGCTCTTTCCATCGGGCTCCGGACACAGCGCGTTCCAAACTGGTGCTTATCGCTTGTCGAAACCCGAAAGCACGGGGTTCAGAGCATGGAAACCGTTCCGCCTCGTCCATGGCACTTCTTAAAGAACGCTGCGACTGACGCTGGCACGTCGGTGAACCGGTTCTCTGCACTTGGTTCGACTGACCTGCCACGCCGCTCCAGCGAGTCGCCACAAGGCGGCCCGTCACTGCCAGCGAGGGCGCCGCACGTCTGTGATTGCCATCATCACATGCGGAGTGCGTACGCTGCGACGTGACGTACGTCTCGCCCTGCTCCACCTGTCATGATGAGCGCCCTTGGCTCTTCTCCTCTTCCCCCAACTCCCACTTCTCTCACTTGGCACCTGTCACGGTGGTCATCATGTGTTCACGGACGCGACGCCGCAGACGCGGACGAGGTCACCATTAACAGCTAGTGCTGAAAAAACTGCGGATGCAGAAGCGACTATGTGCGAATCGAACGGGTATACGCGGCGTTCAGCTTATCAGTTGCAGAGGATGCGGCGGCAGAAAGTATGAACGAACAAGAACGACTGCCTTGATTCAGTGTACGCACACGTCGCACGAGTTGAAATAAAATCCACGTGCTCGGAGGAAAAAGACGACGGGGCGGAAGAGCTGAGCGAACGACGGCCGCGGCTGGATCATCCCGAATGGGGAGAAAAGAACGGATCGAGCGGGAAGGAGTACACCAGCAGCGACAGCTGCCAAGTTCACGCGAAGAAGGGATTGAACGCGGGGCTGGACGGGAACGGCTTCCCGCGACCAGACAGCGGAAGAAAAGGGAAAACAAAACGAAGCGAAGACAAACCTCGCTCGCAATGACCCCGATTCCGAACGGACGGCGGAAGAGAAAGGCCACGTAAAGTGAATGACGCATGAAAACAGAAGCAAAGAGAGAAAACATCAGGAATGAGGGAAAATAGGGAAGACAGAGAGAAAGAACAGAAGCGTGGGCGAGGAAACACAAAGACGCACACTGCGGTGAGCCAGAGACACAGCAGACAGCAAAACCGAACGGTGAAGAACAGCGGGCGCGAACTCAATACAAAAAAAAAAGGGGACGAGAGAAGGGGATGCACAGAAAGAGGAAGCAAATAAAATCTCAAGAAGACAGGAGGAGAAGGAACAACAGACAAGGCCGTATCACCTAATGAAGGCACGTGAAGCCGACGACGACGACAGAAAAGAAAAAAGAAACGCACACGCCAAACCATAGGCTGTAGTCGAGATAGTAGTATTAGGCAGGGATACCGAGTAAAGGCGGATGGATGAGTAACAAATAAGAGAAGCTCCTTCTGATCCCAGAAAGAAAGCACACGTAAGAACGCGAAAGGAGGAGAAAAAAAAAGGGAACTAAGCCAAAGAGAGGGAGAGACATCCTCGCGCGACGTCCTTGTCCGGCCCCGGGGGATCACCGGCCAAGACGCGGTGGTGACAGGAATGGGCCGGGACAGAAGGGAAAAAATAAAGACAGGGAAGAAGGGAACGTGCGCGCCAAGCCGCGGGGAAAAAATTGGGGAGATCTCTGTGGAGCTCCGCATTCCCTATAGGGGCTGGGATAATCCACGCGGTCTCCTCTCGTACGAGGGAGGCGGGAAATGAATAGAAAGAGTCAACCGCACGCCGGCAGGCAAGAAAGAAACTCGCCTGCGCAACACGCGGACGAGGAGCGCATAGTATCCGGCTACTCGAAGGCGGCCGCACGGCGAGGTGGTGAGTTTGGGAACGAAAACAGAAGTTAAAATAGACATAATGGGCGCAGCAAGCAACAGTAGGCCTCTAGATTCTGCTGGTCTATCCTCAAGGAGTACTACATTTTTGCCTTCGCATTATCCGCAGCTAGTTTACCGCACGCGCCAAATTAAGGTTATCGCTACAATGGCAGATGGACCTGTGGTTATACCAACTCTTCAGCGGAAGTAGTAAAGGAAGAAAAGAGTCCTCCACATTACGTGCCCCCCCCCCCCCCCTCCCCCCGACTTCCGTTTCCTCGATACTCTCGATTCCCAATGGGATATCAATAGTTTATTTTCTAATGGCGAACATTTCTAACTGACCTTTTTTTTATTTTCTCCAGGCAGACTAATCAAACAAAGCATTTACAGGGGAGATGTGAAAAACGTTCCAATTAAAGGGTCCCCAGCTCTTTTCGCCCTATTCCGGGCCGGGACGACTAAAGAAAAAGAGAACACGAAAGCCCCCCCGCCCTCTCGGCTTCTTTATTGACAGCACCAAAAACACGTCCCAGCTGGATAACACCCTAAATGGTAAAGAGATGAACACGGAAGATTTCGATTACGACATAAAACGACGACTGCGACATCGCTTGCACAGAAGAGAGCCCGCAATTGTAACTACCACTGCAATATAGACTCGGAAGTTGCGCGCGGAACCAAAAGAAACATCACAGTGAGCAAGCTTTCACAAAGCCACCATTGCTCTGAACACTTCTTCCAGGCCTTGAACCAAGCAAGTGAAACGCCAGACGCGGCTGAGGTTTCAGACAATTCCAGTTTGACGAGGATGGCCACTGCCATCTATATATGGCTGTTTGGTCGTTGCCAAGATAATGCCCTTGTGACGTTCTCCCGCGGTTTCTAACTAAGGCTCACTGAACGAACCTCGACAGGGTAAAAAGTTCGCCAATCACTTAGAAACACTGCCCTCAGTTATACCAGCGAAAAGTACCGCTTCTACAAGAACCTTGGTTCATTTCATCCCAGGAACCCCGTGTGGCAGCAACCACTTCCGCACTCCCTGCTAGCAGCACCCGCTAACGGCGGGTCGTTAATCTTCCTCGGGGCCCAATGGGTGTCCGATGCTTCTGAAGCGTCACATTGCTGCATTACCCCCCACCCCCCTAAAAAAAAAAAACGTAATAACAACTGACGTGCGCGACAAAGCGTTTGACTTGTATTCAGTGTCCCCGAGACTGCGAAAGGAGCAGAGGCTTCGGCGTTACTTTGCTTACTAGCACCCTCCATTATAGACACGGATAACGACCACAAGAAAACAAACAGAATGGACAAGTGAAAAAAAAAGAACGGTTAGCATCACTAGAAAACAATGCAGTGGCAGTTCTCTCCTTACGTCGTTGCCTGTTGGCTCTTGGCTCTCCACGAACAAAAATGACTCAACCCTGCCCACATCTCTTCAATTTTCACTCGCCAGCTTTCGAATAGCCCCGCCGCGGTGGCTCAGTGGTTAGGGCGCTCGACGACTGATCCGGAGTTCCCGGGTTCGAACCCGACCGCGGCGGCTGCGTTTTTATGGAGGAAGAACGCTAAGGCACCCGTGTGCTGTGCGATGTCAGTGCACGTTAAAGATCCCCAGGTGGTCGAAATTATTCCGGAGCCCTCCACTACGGCACCTCTTCTTCCTTTCTTCTTTCACTCCCTCCTTTATCCCTTCCCTTACGGCGCGGTTCAAGTGTCCAACGATATATGAGACAGATACTGGGCCATTTCCTTTCCCCCCCAAAACCAATTATTATTATTATTACTTTCGAATAGCCGTTCACCACTGCGGATACTCGAGTCACGCGTGGACTCCGAAACCTCTCCGCGTAATACCTCTCCCCTGAACGCAGTGAGCTCCCGTACCCGCTATAAAGTGACAAAAACAAGGTGAATCTAATTACCGCCATATTATCACGGCTCCGCGCGACGCAGCAAGCCGGCAAAACGAGAATAGGAAAACGAGCCAACAACAACACGTCGAGCGCACAAATAAGGCACCACACTAGGAGGCGTACGCAAGACTCGAAGACGATGCAAAGAAACCGGGCGGCTCGGGGCGAGAGGAGGCAGCCGGCAAAATCCGAAATACGTGCGCGGAGAAGAAGTAAAAGAAAGGGGCCTCGGCGAATGCCGTCGAATGTATACGAAGGCCGAAGGGATTCGATCGGCGGCAGCATCGATTAGCGTGCGCGCTTAATCCCGCGCTTAGCGCCGCCTGTTCGTGTGCCATTACAATAGGCACGCGTGCCCTCCTTTCTCTGAAGGTGGAAAGAGAGGGAGGGATAAATAGGAGAGGCAAAGAGTGTGCAGGCAAGAAAATGACAGCGCCAAAATGCGCCATCGAAATAGTGCAAGAAAGATGAAAAGAAAGACGACGAAGAGCAGCCGCAGAGTAAAACAAAAAAGAAAAAAAAGAGCGTAGGAGAAAGATGTAAAGCCGTTAAATATGTGGCCAGCAGCAATTACAAACCAGGTCGAAAGAAACGAAGATCAAGCCACAGCCAAAAAAGAATTCGAAGAACACGCAGAAGGGCAACAACAACCACAAAAAAAGGGTGCAGAGGCATGCGCCGCAGAAAAAAAAAAGAAATAAAAGACAGGCGCGCAGTCGGCCATCGGCTGCGCGACGCCGTGCGTCAGAATACAAATCTCCCGAGCACGAGCGCGCGCGTGCGCGGGGCGAGGTATGCACGATAGAGAAAAGAAGCGACGCTGGGGAAGGGGAGAAGATCCGACGGGGGAGAGAGGCTCGCATACCGACTAATCCGGCTTCGGCGCGGCGCTCCTAATCCCGCGGAGCTGTCCAGAAGCGCTCTCGGAAATTTCGCCTCGCGGATTAAAAGCTAGATCCCCGCCGCCGCGCCTCCTCCCCTTTAGCCTCCCCCCCCCCCCCCCCGCCTTTATCCCTTCTCCTCGCCCGGCTTCTTCTTAAGTTCTTTCACCAGAGATCCGTCGCCACCGACCGCGCTCGAGAGCTCGCCGCCCTTCGCAACTTCCCCTCGACTCGAATAATCCCTTTTCCGTGCGCGTCACGAGTGTGTGCCACCGACAGCAAGGATTAGAGAGAGAGAGAGAGAGAGAGAAAAGATAAAAAAAATCCCCGAGAGCTTATATGTACGACCATGCGAAAAACAATTGCCGGGCGAGGAGTGAAGCTCGCTGGAGACGAAGCTGTAGATGTGCGCGCGTGCGAGCATGTTTGAAGAAGGGGTTTGAAGAGGCGTGACTCTACACGAAAAGATATGGAAGAGCTCGGTATTATCACTACTCCCCCCCCCCCCCCCCATTCCCGTCTGAATGGCAGGTTCATTCCTTTTTATTTAATTTTTGGCCCTGTCCGATGTGCGCGGAACGCAGGGAGCTCTGGACGAAGCTTGGTGGGAAGACCGGTGGCGCTGGACCCTTGCGCAGCCATACCGGGAAACTTACATCGGGGAATCCCGCAGGATTAATCCGCACCTTCGTACGCGCAGAGTTTCGTCAAGCCGCAACGCTGGACGGTGTGCCCACTAGTTACATCAAGGCGTTCGACTTTAGGGCACCACTCTCCGCAACTTTTACAGCGAAGTCTGTTATGCGGAGCCCTGGCAGGCGCATGTGCTGCTGTCGCGGCAGCCAGGTTTAACCACTTCGCCTCTAAGAAAAACACGCGGACTATGGCCGTATATTGTTAAAAAAAAATCGGGGCCTTCTTAAACAAGTTCTTAAAGAAGAAAATGCGACAGCATTTGGAAGTTGGTGGTCCACAGAGAAATATTCCAAAGGACTCCCCGAACTCTGGAGGGAGGTATAACCGGGAAAATGGATTAAGGTGGATTAAGTGACGATTAACGGGTGGATTAAGGTACAATAGTGGCTCGAGTTAGTAAAACCCCATATGATAATTCAATGGAAGGTACGCGAACATTCCAGTCCTCAGATTTTCAAATTTGGCGGTGCTGATGACGTCACTATCCTCTCGACCAATCATGTAATTTCGTTACGGAGAAAGCCGGTGGTTTCTGAAAAGACGACAACCTAAATGAGCATTTAAAAAAGTTTCTGCACCGCCATTGGGAGGGCATACAGCGCTGATGTGAAGTAGGGGCTAACGTTTATGAAAGCGGTCCACTCTATCGGTCGCAACGATCGCCGATTCGAAGGTCTCTCGCCTGGTGACGGCGTGGCTCATTCTTATAGGGCCATTTAATGCGTTCCTCGTCAAATTACTGCCTCTCACAAAAGACGCTTCATCCGTGCGCGAAAAGCGGGCAGCCACGGGTGCCTTTTACAGCGTTCAGCCCTTTCGCCGCTGACCTGCGCGCAGTCGTTCTCATTCCAACCAGGAACAAATAGACTCCTTAAAGACGGTATTCACTTCCTCCAGATATTTCCTTCTGTCTATTCACAGTATATAGAATGTCTATAGACAAAAGTCTACCAAAAGTGCAAGGTCATACATCTAAATATTGTCTACACACTGTCTATAGGATTTGTATTCCCTATAGACTATTCTCTAGGATTTGTCTATAGACTGTCCAAAAGCGCCTCCTGTTGTACAGTAGTCTATTCCACGGATTTCACATTGTCAGGGAATTTCAGCCGTAATATTTGGCGAAATGGGAATTTTCACAGGTTTTCAGGGAATTTTAAGGGAGCAGGGTAGAGTGGGATTCAGAAAAGAAAAATGATTCTTTTGTTTCCGCGACATAAAGTTTGAAGCTTTTCCCTGAACAATTGATGCCATGCCTGCGATTTGTTTTTCACGAAAAATGGCCCGTCTTCAGAACTTCGGCAGTGACCAACCGTGCACCGTTTTACACCTCTGTGTAATGTGCGGCGCTCCAGCGTTGATAAAAATTGAAGGGGACGCTTATGACGCGATGGCGTAATGGGTTAATTCCCACATACGGAGAACCAGGCCATTCTGTTCTTCACATTCATAGATCCCTGGGAGCCCCCGTACCACATTTGGGGCTGTGGTGCAACGGTTAAGCGATAAACCACCGCCCTGCGATGGCAGGTGCTGCCACCGGTGGGCCTTGTGCGACCCAGCGACCAATCATTAATTTAACTGCCACCTGCCACGCTGGGCAGTTTTTACACTATCCGGTGGGCAGGCTGTGATGACGTCGCAAGGTCACGTGACCTAAGTGGCCCACCTGACTCCTATAGGTTCCTTCTCTGGGGATTTTTTGCTCACGGTCAACGGTGACGCCGACGCCGGATTTTCTGCGACATGAGCTCTTTAACGCTGCCACGTTTTAACTTGATAAGAAATGAGCACCGATTCTCTCCAGGCTTAGTGGTTGGTGTTCATCTATAACAACAACGAAAAGGTTTCTAGGACATTGTCGCATTTCGATTGAGGCGAAATGCTAGAGGCCCGTGTACTGTGCGATGCCAGTGCACGTTAAAGAACCCCAGGTGGCCGAAATTTTCCGGAGCCGTCCACTACGGCGTCTCTAATAGCCTGAGCCGCTTTGGGACGATAAACCCCCATAAACCAAATTTAGCTCTAGACGGCGCTCGATAGTGTTGAAGCGCTGCTTCGGCTCGTTTTCACTTGTAATATGAATACATTTCTTTGTGCTTCGGGGCTCGAGGGACAGTTAACGACTAACCCCGAAAAAGTGGTTCTGGAAGCATCCACCCAGCGCCGAATCAGGCTATGTTGACCGCCATGCTGTTGACGCAGGGCGTAGCGCGAGCTCTCATTCTTCAAAACTCTCGCTGTCGTTACACAAAATGTTTTTTGCCTGATTGGGCTTGAAAACATTTGGGAGGGCACCGTAAAAAAGTATCTCGATAACAAATTGACAATAAAATATATCGCTGCTTCAGTAACGAAGTAACGAGGGCAAAAAAAAAAATCTGGTTACAATATCAGAATGACTGATCCTGGAATCTTGTTGGTTTACAGTTATCGGCTTCTCAAACTGCCGTAGGGAAGAGGGACCAGAAAAAGGTATTTTTGGCTGTAATAAAGAGCACTTCGGTTGCACTATTAAGCATCACCGCTCCTGTACGGCAGCTCCATCCGCATAACCTTAAAAGAAACCCAGCTGTTTCTGTAATAGTTTACCTTATTTTTTCTTTTTACTTTCACCGCTTAGACTCCGAAGCGGCTCGCACAAATTCCATTAGGCAGCTTTACAGCGAAAGCAAGCCAAAAGCTACTTTACAGCCGCCATCAACGGGACAAGAACGGCAGACGGAGCCAACGCTGGACGGAGCGGAAAGGGTGAAACAAAAAAAAAAGCGATTGGTTGTAAGCTCGAAGATACAAACAAGCGAGACAAATCGGGCTTAAGTCATCGAACGGCGAGCGATCGAGGCGCCTTTATGCAGCCTCTGCTGATGCGGCACGCGACGCGGATTGCAGCGCCGTAATTTATTCCCAGAACGCCCGGCGTATAATAATAGTATCCTCCATGTGCCAGACTTAATCCGGCTGCGACGCTGCCACGGGCAGCAGCGTCTAGCGGTCCCGCCGGCTACGCTATAGTTTTTTTTTTTTGTTTCTTATCCGTCTCTATCTCCAGTTAACCCCCTCCCCCGCGAAAATCCGGCCAGCTCGGAACCATCGTCAAATCTTTCCTCGTCTCGTTGTTGCTGCCTCCGACGCGTTCAGCTTGCACTTCGCAAGCGCTTAGCCTAGCCGTAGCTTCGTTCACAGCGACGAGGGGAAGCAATTAATCAAACAAGATTATTAAACGGGACGGAAGAGACTGCGCGCGAGTCGGAATTAAGCTAGCGTAAATCCCCTCGAAGCCACTACAGTGTTTCCTTTCATTTGTTTTTTAAATTATTTTTTCCACGGATCCTATCGGATACGTCAATCCACGCAGGCCGGAGCAATAAATATACAAGTTGGAACCTCTTTATAACGATATTGAAAAGGCCCAGTGATTACTTCGTTATAGCCCGTGTGGACCGAGCTTGCAGGTGGAATCGTAACCCTCCGTTATATCCATTGTTTCGTTATAAATCGCTTCGTTGTAACGAGGTTCAATCCATGTTTTCACGCAGTCAACGATTACGCTTCAATGCGGGCAGAGAGAACACCTTTCTTGTTTCCTTAATAATCTTCCTCTAGACGCATGAAACCTTCGTTGCCTTTCCAAAGCTTTACGCGGAGTCCCCTGGTTAGACGGGTGCGGTGGTGAGGTGTCTGTTGGGTTATGTGGTGCTTGTCGAAGGAGAAGGCTTCTCGCTTGGGCGTTACTTCAACAGACATCAAGGGGGGGGGGGGGGGGGGGCGTACAGTAGCACCACTTTTGAAGTAAAAAAAAAAGAAAGGTTGAAGAAATCTTGAACAAAGGGCAGGGAATGGAAATACAGTTGACATTTTACTCATACACAGAGGCAGTGCTGACTTTTCAAAATGCAGTGCCTCTTGATGACAATGAAATACACAGCACTTTCAGCTCAACAGACATAAGTTCGTGTTCACGATATTTTTTTTTGTGTTTCATACCCAACAGGCACCGCGAGGCTACCGTACAGCCTGAAGAATGACAGGTCGCCCACGCAACACAATGGATCGTTCTATATCCAGCGATCTAAGGACGAGAAGACAAAGCGACCACAACCGAAGAAAGGCTCGGTGACAGCCAAGGCGTCCTAAACGAGAATAAAAACAAAACAAAACACCGGGCAGCAAACAAGTAAAGGGGGACACCAGGCAAGACGCAGAAGCCGAAAGCAGACGTCGTCCGAGGGCCCTCGAGCTTAGCAAGGTCTCCTCCGAGAAGGCCAAGGATAAAGAAAAAAAAAGAAGACATAAAAAAGCGGGCAAAAGTAAGCGGTGACCAGGCAGGCAAACGCGAGGTGTCCTGCTGCCCCGGGGGCGAAAGGCGACACACGCACAGAAAGGCAGCGTCGGATTAAGGGCGACGACTTTGGTCAAAGGCGCGCACCGGGCGGGCCTTCTTGCTTGAGCCACGGCGGGCGTCGACGTTCGGCGGCATTAGCGGGCGCGACGCCAGCGCGGCCGCAGAAGAGCACGCCTGGGCTCATCCCTCGAGCCTTCTCTCCCGAGCCGGCCAATCCGCCGCCGCTTCTCCGTCCGCAAAAGAAAGCCGGCGCTCCCTCTGCCATCCTCCTTTTCCGCTCCTTTCTTTTCCCTTTGTCCCCTGAATCGCTCTTCCCTTTCTACGTTCCTTCTTTCCTTCCCCATTCCTTTATTACCCCGCTGGCTGGTCTTCTTTCTCTTAGCCCCCTCCTTTCCTTCTGTCCCCCGCAGCTTGCTCTCCTTTTAACGCCTTCTTTTCATCTTGCCCCGCCGGCCAGCACCTTTTCCTCACTACCTCCTCCCCCTCCCCCTTCAACTTTCTGGATCGTCCCTCTTTATCCCTGTCTGCTTTCCCTTATCCCGCAGCAGCAGAGGCAGACGCAGCCAAGGAGCGTAGTGTCCCTTTTTTTTTCGGGACAGCCGCGTAGCTCTTCTCCCCATATCCCGAGGGAGTTGGATGACGCGCCTGCAGGCCGCCATCGGCTTCTGATTCGCCGCCTGTCGCGCCCGTCCGGCGAATCCCCCATTCCTGATTGACCAAGCGCGAAGATCGATCACACACACATACACATGCCATACAGGAACGTGCACCCTCTCCATCGTAGTATACGTCAGGTCAATCTCTCCCTCCCCATTTCCTTTTTTTGCTTCCTTTTTTTCCTGACCTCCTTTTATTATATCCCTTCCAGAGCACCGCTAAAGAGCCGGACAGTGCGTGGGACACCCGGAGACGTAGCGGAGCATTCCCCGGAAACAAGAATAGAAGCGAAAAAAAAAGAAAGAACGTCAGCCGGTCTGAGATTAGTTAATTTCGCTCTTGACGTATACGTCGGTATCGAATCAAACGCCCGCCCCCAGAAATCCCCAAAGCGACCTGCCCTCATTTCACCTCCCTTCAAGTTTACAAGCCGGCTTTGCGCAGACACTTTCAGTGCGAAATAAAAAAAATAGGCGGAAAAATTTCTTGGGCAGATCTTATAGGCGCGAAATGCCGCTGTCTTACTATAGAGGCGATGCTTGTGAAGCGCACTTGAAACGCCTGCACTGGACGGGGGGAGGTTCCAGGAAGGTTCAGGCGGCGCTCTACAGACCTCCGCGAATACTGAAGTTCAGACCTATCTTTGGTTTGGTTTGGTATGTTCAGCTTTGTAGCTCATAAGCTGGTGAAGCAGTAATGCGCCGAGAAAGAGGGTAACGAAGAAGTTTATGTCGAGCGGAAATCCCGAGTTTTTCGCGTAAAAAACGCGGAAGCTTTTGGTGCTTTCGTGCCTGCAGATATAGCGACAACAAGCAAATTCGCCAATAATGTTCCGTGCAGTGAGTTTATATAGTACCCGGATGGTCCTTACAGCCCAACTGTTCGAGTGCCGGAAATAAATACGAAAACCATAGCGCATCGTCATGTTAGCCGTCACCATCGTTTAATATCAGCCCGGTTACGCCCACTGCACGACAAAAGCACCTTTAATCTATCTCCTATTATCTATGTTCTGCGCCAGCCGCATCCAACCTATCCCTGCAATTCCCTACTCACCTCCCCACCTAACTCGGTGTCACCCTCGCTTAGGTTTTTTAACGCGATAGCGTTAAGGGAAAGGTGGCGTCGTCCAATCGGCGGCGTCCACCGTTGTGTCGCGAAACTCAGGACTGGTCGAAAAGTTTTGACGTCACACGCAGAGCGGAGAAGTTGAAAAGCAATTAAAACAATACATAAATTGCGATTACAAGGTTGCAACATGACTCAAAAGTCATTACGACATGTAAATATATAAAGTAAATGACCTGCTCTGAAAAAAAATAAAGCCGGGGTAATTTGCAAGGAATCGAACCCCCGACCCTTGAATTGCGAGTAACACATGATAACCACCGACCACACATGCACGTTCCTACGGCTTGACTAAAGCGGGATTTTATATGTACGTCCAGTGGTTTTTTCACATGAGTGGTAGCTTAAGGCTATCTGCTAACGAGTATACTTGCGATTGGAGAGGAACTAATTAAAGCAGCAGTGATCAAACGCGTCCCCAAGAAGCATGTCGGTGAGGGGCGAGTGTACGTGAACGACTGTATGCTTGTGTCACGAGACATTGGTGTGTCGTCTGATCTGGTAACGCTAGTAGAGCACGTGATCGAGTAATATGCTAATGAGATCAAGTAGAGTCGCTGAAGGGACCTATTAACGCTACCGCGTCGTACCCTTAAAGGCTGAGCATAAGTGTCCCAAAATCCAAATTTTCTTCACCTCTGAATTCAATCCGTTTCCCCAACAAAGCGTCGATCGGTTCTCTCCGCTTCGCACTCGACTTTGCTCTGTAATGTACTGTGCTCTCTTGTCCTCTTTTTCCCGTTATTCCTATCATTTCCCGATCCACGGCTCTCTGCGCTGTCCCCAAATTAATTACACGCTGTTAGAGATGAGGAGCGCCTTTATGTTGCCTGACTCGTTCAGGCCCGCAGCTCCCGGCTCGATACGATGGCGTCGGACTCGAAAGAGCTGGACGGTTACGGAGGAAACTGTACAACACATTTGTTTTACATCTTTACAGTCGAGACAAGAGAGGGCAAAGGCCTCTCCCATATCTCTCCAATTAACCCTGTCCTGTGCCAGCTGCGGCCACGCTATCCCAGCAAACTTGTTAATCTCATCCGCCCACCTAACTCTCTGCCGCCCCCAGCTACGCTAGCATTTTCTTGTAATCTAGTCCGTTACCCTTAAAGGGACACTGAGGAGAACTCTATCATATTTTTTTTAGCAAAATCTGATAGTTCGGCATTTCATGGCTTTGTTGCCGCTTGTACGAGAACGAAAGATGCATTTATTTCAAAGAAATTTGGATTCGAAGTTGAAAAAGTTTTTCCCGTCGCTCCGATTCAAACTCGAGAACTCTTATGACGTCACGGAGAACTCTTATGACGTCGTAGGACGGAGTGACGTGAAACGTGACGTAAACGCAGACTCCGTGATTTCTGATGACTAGCGGTGCGGTCTAGCAGCTGCCGAAATGAAAGCTACCGCCGCCGCACGTTGAAGGCATCTATCGCTACCGTCGCTTCGTTTACGTTTGCACCTTCGTCTTGCCAGCGTTACGATGGATCCCGTTCCCGAACCGGACGACGTAGTTCTCGCAAAAACTCCGGCCTGCATTTCAGCGACCTCAGCCCTACAGAGCGTGCGATGCTTTTGAGGGAGCACGGCTAGGTTAGGCGTCGGCGGGTGGTTTCCCCCTTCCTCAGAGAGCAGCCGTTGCAAACTAAATATCACAACCCCAGTGCGGGGAGTCGCGAAGGGCCAGGACAAGGTCGGCGCGGCGCGTTGCACCAATCGGAGGCTGGCCGGGGCTCTGGGGCCAAGGGATTGTGATTCCTTGAACGGCGCGGAAGGGCCAAGTTATTTATTTAGTTTTTGCCACAAAAAACGGGTGGGTGCACAGGGGCGGTCGCGTTTAAAGTTGGCGGCTTGAAACTAAAGCCGGCGCCCGACGCTTCAACGGCTTAATTCCGCTAGATCCAACGGGTCCACTGGATCGGGCTCTCTCGCCCACTTGTATGTGCCTTCATATGTGTACTGTGAATGAATTAAATTAGCCGAGAGCTCGAAAAGAACAGCTCCGCCCAACTGCCGAAGCTATTGAATTACGTCACAACGCGCACCTCGCCGCGGAGCCGAATCGGCCTGGCCGGGCCGGCTGGCGCACTCGGCGCGAAATAGAGACATGCACCAAGTCTCGCCAGTGCGGTCAGAGTGCGCCGAAGCCGCCGAACGCGTCGTCGGTCAAGCGCAGTTGGAGTATAGAGGGTCTCGCTTTGGCCGACGTGACGTCGCCGCGCGCGCGTTACACCGGAGCAAAAACGCGCCTTAACAGAGCCTGCGCTTAACCGCTAACCAACGTATTCGGTGGCGGCATCTATGGGAGCCACTGAAATCCCCCGCCCACTTACTGAATAAAAAAAAATCCAGTGCCGATGCTCGGAATCGAACCAGGGCCTTTAGCGTTTGAGGCGAAAGCGCAACCACTCCGCCACGACGGCTCATGGTAAATCCATCAACAAAGGAGCATCTAGTTAATGCACTCTTCCGATGGAGAAATCTCCGCGCTTTCGAGACTTATATCTTAGCCTAACAGCGCTAGGCCATCAATTTTTCTTACCTGCATTGTTCCTGGGCTCCCGTCTCTAACAACCGATTTCCGTTAAGTAGTTTAAAGTTGACTGGCACAGCCGGGAATGTTTCGCCGGGCGAGCGTGCGAAGACACAAGTGTCTTTATACTGCGAACTGCCTTGTACGCATCGTGCCATCATAGTTCTTCATCGACCGTGGCTATCACCTGACAAGCCTTAACAGGCTCCTTCAAAGGTTAACCAGCACTTGAAGCGGCACTTGGAGTTCCTCTTGCTGTCCGCCGCTTGCAATCGAGGCGCGTCAAAAACAAAACCACGGTGCACGCAAAGCTCATAGACGCGAAGAGCCATCACAAATCGAAACTCTCCTGGCCGCCTGTGGCGCCGCCAAGCATCCGCTTTCTTTGCTTCTAACATTCAGGTTGTCTTTCGTCTGCCTTCCTTGTGTGATATAAAAGTGCACTATCGGTTTAAAAACAAAACTTATATCAATATTGAACCACGCAACCTTCGTTTGTCAGCCTCAGAGATTCGCGGCTAAATTGTAGGAAGGAAAATTCCTCCAAGGTGGCGTCTCTTGTCCTATGACGCCGCAACGCTTGTACTTGCGAGATTGGCCTGTGGGGGCGATACCTGTATTTTGGCTCTTGCTATTTTCTACCTTACAAGAGCTTTGTTTTCAGCAAGAGCGGCGTTTTTGTGATCAGGAGCCGGTATTCTATCGATACAAGCCAACTTCAATTTCTCCTCAGTGTCCCTTCAAGGCCCATCGGATATGTTGCTTTCGCATTACAGCCCATTTCTTCCTCTTGACTTCGACAAGGATGTCATTAACCCGCCTTTGTTCCTTCACCCACTCTGCCTTTTATCATTTTCCTTTCCATAGCTCGCTGCGTTGTCCTTAAAGGGACTCTCAATAAAGCTGCAGTACGCCTAGGATGTTAATTAGGGCGCCACTTCACAAATATTCTCCAGAAAGAACTTTTTTTAATGCGTCTTGTGGGAGCTGAGTTATCCGCAGTCAAAATTCGAATTTCCGCGTCTTCGCGCCTTTCTCTCTCCTCTCGTCATTTTTTCACGCTGAAATGTCGGCGGTCCTCCGCCGGCTAACAACGCGCGCGGGAATTCCTCGGAGGGCGGAGTTGGCAGGGCGAACCAATGATAGCAACAGCCCGCTGCTGACGTAACGATCGCTACATAACGCGACGCGCGCGGCGGAGTCGGGCGAAAGACCGACACCGCTGGTTGCTGCGAGGGGCGGAAGCTGGAGCCTAAAATAATCTATAGTAAATTGTCGGCTCGCTTTTTAGGTGTTGTACACGGCATGAACGCTAGGTGGCGTGTACTCTACACAATGCAAGCATTTCATAGCCAGACTCAAACACCCTTTTCAGGGGCCCTTCAAGTTTAATCCACCCCATAAATAGGCCGTAACGGTAAACACGACGCACTATGCGCGTCCAAGGCATTTGACAAGTGGGTGCTGATTGACAGATTCGTGGATTGACTGCTGAAGGACGTCTACTTGCCAAAACAATACAGTGAACCAAGAGGCAAGCCGCACTCAAGGGCTCCGGTTTAATTTCCGCCACTTTGGATTCCTTACCGCGTTCCGATGTTTCGGTACAAACTATATTTACAAGCTGCGCGCGAGACAAATGGGATTAAGATACACAGGGTCTAGACATTGCCGGAACGTTTTCTGCACGCATACTTCACGAGAGTCACAGCGCACTTTTCAGAATCTGCCTATTTGTTACGCGGTTGTACGTGGTCAAGTGTGAACAGTTAAAGAAGGCTGTATGGACATCCCTTCCCGAGACGAATCCGTATGCGGATCTGCCTATTAGCGCCGTTTCTTCATCTTTTAATGCGATAGCATTTCGGCTGTCGTCATCCAAGAAACTTCCGGCTTCTCTGTAACAAAATTGCCTGACCAGTCGAGAGGGTGGTGACGTCATCAGCAGCCCCAAATTTGAAAATATCAGGACTGGAATGTCCGAGTACCTTCCATTCATATGGCAGTACATAGATTCATCCCAGTTCGATTATCTTCCATTAGACTATAATATGGAAGCATGCTAATCCGCCATAATCTTCATTAATCCACCTTAATCCATTTTTTCTCCTTTTTGCCACAGACGCGTCGTTATGACTGTAGGTTCCTAACGGTTGCCTAGACCGGGCAGCTTGTGCCTACTTTCAATGCAGAGGCACCCACTGTTTGCATCAAGGGACAAAAAAAAATCCAGAGAAGCACTTACAACCTGTGGCCTCCTCACACAGCCAGACAAAGTGAGCGCCGTCAAGTCTATAAACGCTGTCGGGCTCCGTCAATGCGTAAACCAACGCGCCGCACGGCCCGCTATCCATCGCCACATGTGCGAACGTTTCTGACAACAGGTGGGCAGTTTTATCCGCATTAATCCCACATCCGAATGCCCCTATGGTTATGAACAATGGGCACTGAGCGCCTCGGGCAGCTGACAGGTGCGCACGCACCGCAGCGGCAGCTGCGGGGGAGCACCTGGCCCCTCGACCACGTCCGCGAATCAAGACTGCGAACGCAACACTGGGTACATATATCTCTACGGACAGGGACGGACGAAGGGAAGTACGGTGTTGCAGTAACCAGTAGTACGACCCTCGCATCGTGGCGTCGGGGGCGTCTCGCCGTAGGAGTCGTCTACTGCGCGTAAGCCAGCGATATTGCGTGGAGTTGCACAATGCGAAGATGAAGCGAAGCTCGTGTCTCGCAAACAGCTGGTGTCGGAGGTTACTGCGCACAGAAACCGAACCAGCGCCACAGCACAATGTGCGAGACGGCCACGCTGTCGTCGGTCACACAGTGCACCCTTACAAAAATGGTCTATAGACAGTCTATAGACGTCTTATAGACTCTATTGCCTTCCTATAGATGTTTCTGTCTATTCATAGTCTATAGACAAAAGTCTACTAAAACTGTATGGCCATAAATCTATAGATTGTCTATAGGATTTGTATTGCCTATAGACTGTTCTCTGGGGTTTGTCTATAAGGAGTCCATTAAATAAAGTCTACAGACTGTCTAAAGAAATTTTTGTAAGGATGCATATTGGAATTCTGAAATAACGAGAAGCCGGCGTACGAGTCGGCAACCACAGTCAGCGAGTCGACGGACTGCAGCCCCCACGTGCCAGTGCCAAGGGTTCGGGCCATGAAGGTAGCAAAGCCCTAGCAGAGGGCCTGTGACGTCACTCGTCTGCAAAGCCGGAAGGTGATGCACGGCATTCTCGGAAAACCGTTCGTCCCATAGAGCTTCTTCCCTCGCTTCGACCTGGCACCTTAACGGACGCAGAGCACCCGAAGGCAGCGGCGCGCGTGTCCGGCAACGCAACACCAGAAAGCCACAGAAATGGCCTACAGGTACACAACCTTCCTCTTCAGTTGGCGGGAGGTATCGGGTTCAAATCCCAGCGGCTGCGGGAACGCGCCGCTCGCTGCATCAATTCCGCGCGATGCGATACAAAAGGACGTTTATACGGGAGAATAACGGACAGCCGACTCTAAACGAAAGAGACAGAGAAAAAAAATGAACGCAAGCTCGTCGATGGGCCTCCTTTACCGCGACGGCGGCGGCGACAGTACCATGGCCCCGCTATGCACAAGGGGCCGACAAAGCCCTCCACTTGTTCGGCAATAACGCGGCAGGAAAAGGAGGGGGATTAGGAGCACGCGTTCGCTGGCGGGGCGGCGGCCCCGTTTTACCCGCCTTTATCCCCTCTGCACGAGCCCCCGCTGATCCCCGCGCAGAGCGAAGCCCCCGCTCACGAACCTCGTGCCGCGGTGTGTGCTAGGCCAACGCACCTTCCCCTCTTCTTCGGAAAAGCCGCAAAGCTGGCGTCGCCCACTCTGCTGCTTTTAAAGAGAGTCAAGGAGATCTGGCCAGCCTCCTGTTACTTTTTTTTGTTTGCGTTCTAATCCGTTCTTCGCTTTTCCGTGTGCCTTCTTAGCGCATTCTCATCTTAGGTATACTCGGGCAACTCTTTCATTTCACACGTCCAACTAGAGATCGCGGGGACCTCGCATGAGAAAACCTGCTTTGGTCCCTTAGGAGGTGATATAGAGAGAGGGGGATAAAGATGACAGCGCCGTCCGCGATCTCACCGTCGACCGCAACGGTATGCGAATCCTCCGTCAACTGCCTCCTCTAGATTGCCTCGCACTCTGGTTTGGACTCCGGGTCACCTGGCTCTGGAGGGAAATCTACAGGCGCATGCCTGGGCCCGCTGACTCCTTCAGCCGCCTCCTCCGATCCGGAACTTCGTTCAGATCCCATACCATCGGTCTTCCCCGACACTGTAGGGAATTTTCGCTCCCAACGCCGCAAATACCCCCTCGCTCTCGCTCGCCCCCCACCGCGAGGAGCTCATATCCATTCGCCAACCTCACACCGGCACGTATACCCTATATAACCTCGCGCGCTACCACCGTCTTCACCCTACCCGCTACCGCGCCAATTGACCGCTATGCGGGGAGCATGCGGCTTTATTTCACACCGTCCAGGCATGCCAGACCATTGGCTGCCCGTCCCGAACGTAGCCGGCTGGGAGCGTGCCCTCCGGTCGCCCGACCTGGTTGATCAGCGGCAGCTGGTCGCCCGGGCTGCGGCGGTCACGAGGGCCGCAGGGGCCCTGGACTAACGGCTCCGCTCTCAGACTGAAGTCTCCGTCAACCTGACCAATAGAGATACATTTTCCACCACCTCACACTTCTTCATATCCCAACCTTCTTCCGTGGATCGCTCTGCCTTCGAACATGTCGCCTTTCAGTAGAGGCACTGGTCCGTATACCGCGTCCGCTCGCAAGCATTTTTCGTATTCGGCCCGTGACTACTTCCTAGCAAATCTGTTAGAGTAAAAGAAAGACAACACGGGCCAGGATACAAACTAGCCTGAGGCTACGGATCTAACGTGAACGACAGAGTTACAAAAATAGCATGCTTATAGCGAGGGCCGGACCAGTTGCAGCACACATCCCTGTAGGTTCCGTGTATACCTACTGCATCTGAAGGAGAGTAGGACACGTTATCGCAGCTTTTCTCTCTTCTCATAGAGGCCCACGTATTCTTCGAAACTACCATACACGCAAGTGAGCTTAGACCTGTATCGGTGTGGTGGGCTCGCACTGAAACCCATGCATTACAGCCGCAGCTATACAAGGGCCATTAGCCCGTTTCATGACGTCCGGGCCCTCACAGATTCGCACAGATGCACCCGAGTAGATTCATAAACGGTCAAATATAACCGACTACGGGGGAAACGAACACCGGAAAAGTGAACATGTAACCGCATCAAGCATAAAAACAAAAGTTTGGAGGCAACTGTCAGAGGCCGCGTGGTTTAAATGTAGGCCACTTGACGCTACAGCGCCACTTGCCCGCATTCGACAGCGGCTTTCACGACTGCAACGGAGGGCGGAAACAGCAGCCGGACGCATCTTCTCGTTGCTGCTGCTGCTGCTCCAGTGACATTAAACAAAGGCGTGAACAGACGCGCCCAGTCAGCTCCAGCCTATGTAAAAAGGCCTGTCTTCCCCCCTTGTGACGTGACCTGACAGAGACCGACAGATAAAACAAGCGCGGAGTTTCTGGAGGGCGCGCTCGTAATCCCTCAAAGCCAAGGGAAAGAACGACACCCGCGAACACATTCCCAAGTCAGTGGAGGGGGTTGGTATGAGCGCGCAAAATACAAGGAAAGAGCGGAGACAACAAGTGTGCCCAAAGGCGACGCGGTCCGTTCAGCAACGCCAAGAAATCCACGGTCACAAGGTGTAAACCGACCAACCGTATGGACCTCCTGCATGTTTGTAAACAAACAAGGTGGCGCTGCAGTCGCTAGCGAGCTCGTGGTAGGCAAAAGGTCGGGGAGTGGCGTCGCGGATAGGTGTTGAGCGCGGGTTTTCAAGGCTTGTAGGCCCGTTTCCAGTTTCTGCGAATCATAGCAATGGTCGATGCTTCCAACTTAGTAATTTGTCGAAGTACACGAGCTCGCGTTGGTCACGTGCGGCCTATAAAGAGAAATAGTTTGCCACTGTGTATTGTATATATGGTTAGTAGTAAACATGTAGAAAGCGTTCCTGCCGTTTATTTATGCGCTAGGCATTGAATAAAACAAGTTTTGACACTCTGCACTAGCCGGAATGATTTTACTTCGGGACAGTAGTGAGGGGAAGTGCTGGCGTTGTTTCGTCGGAGCAGACATGCGCTCATCGTCTGCTGACATACGTACGTGTCGCGCTGCGCGAAAAGTGGGGACAGCGTCGTGTCCCTGATCTCCTGTCTCGCTTAGCGCTGTTTTCAGCCGCATGACCACGCACCAGCCAGTCCGACTTGTCCTCTTGTTAAGCTGGTCGATTTGGTGAAAATTTTTGATTTCTAGAATTATTTTCTTTCCTAGCCCTGAAGTCTAGTTTCGTTACGAAAAATTATAGCAAAATATTGAGGACAAATTTATAAATTACGCTTTTTAGAAGTGTGGTCGTCAAAAATTGTGAGGTAATTTCTTTGATTTCAGTGCCGCGTTTCTTTAACCAAAGCGAAAGCGAAGATGCCATAAACGAGGGAATAAACTTTAAGGTTCGTTTTCTGACCTCTCACATTTTCTGCGACTGGATCACTCACCTTCGTAATTCGCATGAAAATCAAATGATTCAATTTGTCGCAAACTATTCCTGAGACGTTGAGGAGCGTAATAAATCTCTCGATTTTTTTTTCCCTACAGGTGCAGTATTGTGTTAGTTATTTTTTGTAAGAAACGTTTTCATGTAACTATGCATGCATAAGTACTGATCATATAGAAAAAGAACTAATCGCGTCATCATACAGAACAGGGCTTTATGTACATGCTCGCATAAAAAAACTGCGCACTATCTACTCAATTACTTGAGAGCTTGGGGGGACTTGACGACGGTGTTAATTAATATAATTGCCCAGAACTGCACCAGGTATAGCTATAAATAAAAGGAATGACTGAAACTAGCGTAGAAATTTCATATTTGCACCAAGTTTAGTTACATATCACATGCATGAATAACGAAAACACTTTTCATGCCGCGTCCCCTCTCAATCTCGCCACGTGTCTTTTAGTAGCGCGCCTGCGGCTGCTTCTTTCCAAACAAGCTTCGCGATCATGTATTACCTCATGAAACATGACACATGCATGATATAATGAAAAAGCATATGGCGTTTAGCACACTTAAGGTACGCGACCGCGCAAGATTGACACAACTTACCAGACTTCTTTCTACTCGAATGAAATAATTATGTCGTCATATCAAGAAACAGTTTCAAGTAAATATTGAATGCCATAAAACGCGCCATTAAAACATGGTGTGCTATTAACAAAAAAACGCATTCCTTGGGGGCGAGTGAACCTGTCGGCGCCCCGTGCACCCCGGCTCAAGGTGATAAGTATGTGTGCAGCTACATATATCTTTTTTTCCTTGAGCAATTATCAGCCTATACTCTCCTGAAGTTCAGGTGAATGAACGCAGTAACTTGCATGCTATTAAGTGCATTGAGTGGGAGTGCCTATCGACTCCCAGACTTCGCGTTTTACTACCGTGGCCCAATGCCTGTTAGCCAGTTTCCGAATGCGGCATTTATGCGCGAGAAACCTATCGAGGCTAATTTACTATTTTTTTATGCTACTACGCGGATCCAGCAGTGACGCAGCTGGTCAATATATGCTGCTTCTGCAGTGCACAGGCTTGAAGCAGCCGCCGGTAGCTGCGGCAGCTGCGGTAGGCACGGGCAAGCGGAACCTGTTTTGCCTACCATGCGAAAGTCGCTGCTAACATCAGCGCCACCGCATCTTCGTGACGTCGCGGGGTGAAGGAGGTCCATACACCGCGACACTGCGCCTGCCGCCGTGTTGAGGAGCCATAAAACACCGCCCGAGAATGGCTGACGGACAGCCCCCGAGACGGAAACAAGCACGGAAAGAAATAAAAGGGAGGAAGAAACAACTTGACGATAAAAGGGAAAGGTTGCCACCAGAGCGGAGGAAGCCAGGCCAGGAGAAGGGGTGCCCTTCCCCTCCGAGCCCCCATTGCCGCGCTCTCAGCCGCCAACAACGGCGGATAAACAGAGAGGAGTGGGGATCACGGGGCCGGGATTAGGAGCGCGGGGCGTCGACCGCTCCCCTGCTTTCCGCATTCCCGCGCACAGCATAGGGAGACGGACTTGGGTATCACCGCCTCGCGTGGCCTCTGTTGCCCCGCGCGTGAGCTAACGGACAAACCATTAAAGGGGGTCAAACACCGGTCATTGATCGCTCGGCTGAAACGTCTGTGATTGAACGGCATATGGAGCCAGTCATGTCCACTATCCTTCTGACTATAACGAAAATGGGTCAACCGTCACCGATGCCCAAGATACTACAAGCGCATTTATTAGAATGGAACGTTCTTTTTCTTATTCCTCTTGGTTATTAAAAAATAAAACGCGCGCGCGTGTGTTTAGCGCGTGTATTAGCGGAGACGTATACCAAGGTATACCGGGCGCCTCCTGTGCAGGCGTAGTGACATGGGGGTGGGGGTGGGGGGGGGGTGCCAAGCGGGGTTATTGCATGCGCAGGAGGCGTCTGGTAAACCGATATACGTCTCCACTAATACGTCTCCGGTATGCTGAAAACGTCACTGCTTCTACTGGAAACGGGATAATCTATCTAAACTCCTGCTGAGGACAAACGCCTATAGTGAGAAACCGGGCCGCCAGCCGTGCGTTCCCTTGCCGCTGAGAACCTTGGCTCACGGCGCGTCCGTGGAAGGAATTCTTCTATGAGCGCCGTTCCGTCCAAAATTTTTCATCGGCAGGGATTCGCGGCCTTCTCACGTCACTTGGAGGCCGCATGCCAACATAGCAAATTCAACTGCGAATACTCTACAAACCACCTGTCAGACGGCCACGCCTATAACTGCGATTAACCCCGCGGTCAAACAGAACGCGGTCAGAACGCTACGTCTCCAGCCAATTTCTATGTATGCGCAATTTCTCTGACACTATATACATCGATGCTGCGGTTCAGGTACGATCGAGATATACTGCGCGTACCGCAGCGCGAACCATATAGCCCACATTACAAGCCCGGACTTCTTGGCGCCGTTCATAGCGAGACCGTTGCTATGACGACGACCAACGCTACTTCGTCAGGCTTAACAGCTGAAAAATCGCCCTTCTGTCTGAAAAACAAAAGCTATTTGTGTTGCTTGAAACCTTATGCGAGGGTAAGAATGGGCAAATCGAAGGCGACTACAACAGTTTAGAACACGATATCGCCTCGAGGGATTAGCGACGAAGCTGTTATCGCTGTGAAGCCATGTTTGTCAACGCTACGTACGCAAGCAACGCAGAGACCGCAACGTAAGAATCCGAATCTCACGTACGTACGTGAGACTCGCGCATACCCTTTGCGTTCTGCGCATGCACACTGGTCACCCGTACGAGCTCTACGTACGTGAAACTAAAACTCTCTATTCATTGAGCAGGTGGACCACAGTATACAGAGCAGTTCATACAATCTATCGCATCAACACGTGTTAAAGCACAATCTGAAAGAGGGAAAACAGAACAGGCGTAGAGAAACTCGGCTGAAAAAAAGGTAGGAAAACGGTGTTCAAGGCACTGCTGCAAGAGGCTGATTAACGGCAGACGCGTCAATCGGTAGAGGTGACGATCCGAAATCCGGCGAAGAATCCGGAGGCTCGGTCTCCGTACACGTATACCTACAGCTCAAGTTTTCTGAGCGCGTGTTCCTAGTCCAAACATCTAACCCCATGGAGTCGGCCGGGCAGATTACATTCCGTCCTAAAGGATTTCACCCGGGACTGCCCATACACGATAAGATAGCATGCATGCATCGTACTTCCTCCTAAAGGCGACGAAAGTACAGCGCCACAACAAGTGTACTCGAGCCGACCAACTATTTCAGAAGCAGATACACAGTAAGATTTCCGATACTGTAACACAGAGCAGCTACGGCCCAGCACTGCATCGAACTTGACAACGGATTTCGGACCTCGAGCACCGACTATCGGGCTCTCGAGGACGTCGGAACAAAGCCCACTTGCGAGCTTACCCTAGCCGCGCTGAGTGTCCTGTGCAATCGCCGGGAGCGCTTGCATGCACCCTTAACCTATATGGTGCCTACATTCAGCGTTCCCTCGCTAGGGTGGCGACACCCATTGTTCGATCGGAGACGCCACTTAGGATCGCAAGAATTGCGCCCGCCGGCCCGCACAATGAAGAGGAAAGCTAAAATTTAATCTGAAACAAGTCTAGAAGCAGTGTTGAATGCTTTCGCATGCTAAACACGCGAAAATGCAATTTACGCAAAAAAAAAAATGGCTGGTGGTTTAGCATTGCTAAGCACGAAATATTGTACGAAAGCACGATGGCCCACCCATTTTTTGGGGGGTGGGCCAAACCTATTCTGGGGGTGTCCGGAACACCTACCACGACCACTTCCGGGCAGTTTACACTTGCGCCGTCGTCAAGAGCGCAAGCGGGCGGTGCTGCTACACGAACCCATACACATAAGGCGTAACCAACCCGATGACGGCTTGCTTCTTCTATGCGGACGATGACTATAAAGAATCAAGCTCGAGAGCATGTGTACAGAGGTGACGCACGCCTCTGCGAGCGGGATGCGAACCGGCCTCAACATCTTCGAGGCAGCGGTCGCAAACCGACAGAGAGATATGACGGAAGGAAGCTCCCCGATGCCACAATACTGAACAAAACCTTCTGTCCAACGATCTGCAGTGATTATGCCCATAGCCTTTTTACGCACAGAGTCCGAACCACCTGCCCCGTGATCGCCCCAGACGTGCTATAGCGCTCAGACAGGCCAACACAACGGATCTCTCTGCGGGGACCACGGCAGCAGTGCTCCTGCACATACTGTATACGTGCAGGAGGGCTGGCTGTCTCCAGGAACCTGCTTCGAAGGTACTGGCACTAAGTTCTCGGCGCTCCGGTGGAAGCACTGGTGCTATACGATGTGGCTGGCTTCAAGGAGGAGTAGCAGGAAATAACTTCAGTACAGGCAACTAAGCCTCGCGAAAATGAACGATGTAGGTGCCGCTGGCGATCCGCCCAGTCCGAATGAAGACAAGCAGTCCAGGAGGAAGGGAGAGGGTAAGGGAAATAACGGGAGGTAGAGGCAGCGTTCCGCGAGCACAGAATGTGTTTATCCGGCCCTCAGTGGAGGAGGACAGTCCCCTGCAAGCAACGTATACGTACGCTCTCACCGCGCAGGCATGCGGCAACCACCCCTGTCATCCACCTTTCCCTTCCTCGGGCCAATGACTCATTTCAAGTACGCGCACAAAGCATGTGCACACCCGCCCACTCTTACGTCTTTTACGACACACCCTTAAGCACCCGCGTGCGAAATAGACAAACACCGTGCTTGAGACAAACGGACAAGCACGCGCTGCTATTGACCGAACACTGAATACCTTCAGGAGCAGTCTGATGCGCGCTAGTTGGACAGCCCAGCATGAAGCCATGTTAGCGTCGCACATAAAGACACGGACAATGACGACACGCAAACGGCGAACACAGGGGCTGATGTCATCAGCGCATTCGTCACCTTTCCTTTTGCGTTGTCCCGTGTCCTTACTTGCGCTGCTAACGTGAATTCACGTAACACGAAATGCCTTAGTTGAGGCAAGCAGATTGGCCGCCGCGGTGGCTCAGTGCTCGGCTGCTGGCCCGAAAAACGAGGGTTCGATGCCGGCCACGGCGGTCGCATTTCGATGGAAGCATAATGCTAAAGAGGCCCGTGTGCTGTGCGATGTCAAAGCACGTTAAAGAACCCCAGGTGGTCGACATTAACGGAAGCCCTCCATTACGGCGTCCATCATAGCCTGGGTCGCTTTAGGATGTTAAACCCCCATAAAACCAGCGGCGTCCAGAAACGACACACAGGCTATGAGGGTATGCCGTAATAGAGGACTCCGGATTAATTTCGGCCGGCTGGGGATCGTTAACAAAACACGGGCGCGCCTTCCGAGTTTCGCCTCCATTGAAACGCGGCCGCCACGGCCAGGACTGCACCCGAGTTCGAAGAAGCAAGCGAATTCACAACGCGCACCTCCAACTCTGTTGCATGCAACTATATGCACACGCGCAGCGCAGATCAGCTACGAGCGAGAGAGATACGGCCGAGTGGCAACAGGAAACGGAGCGCGACCGAATGAGTGGGTTATACTGCACTTTCCAACCGGGGCAATCCACGACGGACCCACGTGCAGAGGCGTCAAAGAACAGGGCGGCCGCCGGCCTCTTCCAAGGGTGTACGCGATAAGGCGCGCGCGCGCATACACACACATGCGCAAGAAGGCATCTTCTCTCCGGCGGCGACACTTGGTGCAGTCCTCGCTCTCGCTGCATAATCTGCCTCTTCGCCCCTCCTCCTCCTCCCAGAAATACACACACGCTCAGCCCGAAAGCCGCTCTTACGACCCCGATCTTTCCGGGATACTCAGCCTCTATCAGTCAGCCGCGACGGGAGGAGGCTTATCGCGCGGTTTAGGAGCACCTCGAGCGCACGTCATGTTCTGGAAATCGGAGCAGCGAGGGACCCTTTCTTCTGCACCCCCCCTTGCGCGTAAAGTGGAGGCTTTCGGCCGCGCAACGATGCCAATAAGGGGCCTCGGCAAAGCTGGTATAGACAAGACTATGGACTTTTCCCGGTGCCGCCATACACTGGGCGCGCCCCCGCAGTCAAGCACAACGCGAGCTCTGCGCGTGTTGTGACTCTATGTTAACAACGAGACAGTGTCTGCATACAAGACTAAGGACAGTGTGGCGAGAAATGGAGAGGAGGAAAATTACTGCAAAGCTTTGAGGAGGAAAGGCAGCAGCACGAACTAGACTCCATCGTTTAGCTGATGTCCTGTCTGGTTTGGTTTATGGGGTCCCAGAGCGACTCAGGCTGTGTGGGTACGCCATAGTGGAGGGCTGCGGATAATTTCGACCACCTGTGGTTCTTTAACCCGCACTTATATCGCACAGCACACTGGCCTCTAGCACTTCGCCTCCATCGAAATGCGACCGCCGCGGCAGGGACAGAGCCCGCGTCTTTCGGGTAAGCAACCGAGCGCCGTTAGCGCTGAGCCACCGCGGCCGCATGACCTGTCTAGAAAAAGACATGTAATGCGCCCAGAAGTTAAAGGGTGGACACCAAAGGAAACGAAACGCGGTCCGGGGCGACAGGCACTAACGTGGAGTGACGTAGTTGGGAAGGAGTGGTAGATGGGCGTCTCTGGGAGAGGTCTTTGCCGTGCCGTATAGTTTTGACCCGGGCGATGATGGTGCAAAAAAATAAAAAAGAAAGCAAAGCACTGAAATCTTGCAAATATTCGCAGTCCATTAGGTAGCGATGGGCTGTTCACTAAACAGTAAATAGTATCACGGAGTCCACCGCGTCCTTACTACACTGCAGACCGCGAATTAGACGTTACGGGAGTCCACCGTGTCTTTACTAAAGCATTAGCCGCTAATTACCACACTACGAACGGGCGCAGCTCCACCGTTGCCAGGCAAGAGCCGGGTGCGTTCAGGTCCAAGGATTACCGGGTAGCGCGGATGCGTACGTGGAGCACGAAAGTTCGCGTTTTTTTTTTATTTCTATACATCCTCGACAGGTGCCGGAGGGCGTGGGAAGTCCTTATCGCGAGCAGACTTGATCCTTTCCTTTCGCACCGCTCCAAGTGGGGCAGGACTCCACTGCTTTTGTTCGCTGCTTCCGCTGCGTCGAGTTAAAGGAAGGGTCCCAAGGGGAACCAACATGGCGGCCGGCGATCCTATGGACGCCTGTTTGCACCAGTTGGTTTGCATTACGCGGAGCCGACCGGTTAAGCCTAGTGGGTGACTGCCGCAGGCGCAGCTGCTGGTAAGCCGAGGTGATTATCGTACTGGACACACAAGCCGCGAGGTAGTGGAAAA
Organism: Amblyomma americanum; assembly: GCA_030143305.2. Classification (NCBI taxonomy): domain Eukaryota; kingdom Metazoa; phylum Arthropoda; class Arachnida; order Ixodida; family Ixodidae; genus Amblyomma; species Amblyomma americanum. The sequence continues at coordinate 214,756 of JARKHS020035923.1, read as the reverse complement.
ATGAAGGCTTTTTTTTTTGTTCATCCACCAAGTACGCGGATTGCCTTATCTAAAAGGTTCGCAAGCGCGAGTTACCTCACCTGGGGACGCAGCCCCGAGAACGGCGCCGTCACCGGAGCCGAGGAGAACGTCCCCCAGACTAAACTCCTGGCTGACTCCGAACATGTTCGCTTCCACACAAGCAGACAGCGGTTAACTTCGTGAATAATAAAGCAAATATCTTGTGCCTGCCTCGTGTTCCCAGCTCGAATCGATGAAGTGACCCGGCCATTAAAAGTAAAATGCTAATAGCCCCCAGCAGGTGGCCGAGTAGTAAAGGGTCTGCTGCTTCGTAAAACTAATAGCCGTTAATGGCACACGTTGAAGAATACATAGCTTTTCAGGAGCACGCGGCATAATGGGAGTTCAAGAATTCAAACGAGAGAAAGTCTGAAAGTTAACAAAACAACATACGACTGCATCTATTCTATCCTGGCCCTCTAATGCTACTTGGTCCCTGCATATGAAAATGGTACATAGCCCACTATGCCCTCCGCTAAAGTCTCGCACCTCATCCACACTTTGTGCAAAAGCCAAGATATGTGAAAGCGGGTTTTAAGCAACGTAGGAAGATGGAAAGCCCTAAAGTATGAATTAAACACTGATTTACTGAGCAGCTGCCACCGCCCGCTCCGCCCACACAGTGGTTGAAAAAAAAAAAATGGAAAGGCCAGAGAAACACGGTCTTCTATGTGAAAAAAAAAAACAACAACATCGGAACAGCCAGAACAACAATGGAAGGTGACATACAAAAGATAGACACACCTTTGCCTTGACACCAGTAAGGGCCAGCTAAAGGTACTTGCATCAGGTAGTCCACTGATGCATGGCCAACTTCAAATGATAAAAGAAATGTGTTGAGCTCTATGCGATGCGCTGCCAGCACACTTAAAAAATTTCTTAAGTGGTTGCGAATCCAAATATAACTGCATCTGCTAGCCACCAGTAAGGTTTGCTGCATACATGTGCCCATGTCTTCATAGTTCCGACGATGTTTGGTGAAGGCTGTGCTGAAAGATGAGCACAATTTTTCTTTCCTATTCTTGTCATGTTCCCCTCTGATATGCATCTTTTTGCAGCTCTTGGAAAAGGGGATGAATAGATTTTGAGCAGCTACAAGTTCTGGTGCAACTGCCAAAAAAACTAGGGGATGCTTAAGTCACCTTAAGAGTGGAAAGCGATAGTCTTAAATTTCATATTTGTTGCAGCTTTTGTGCATGTTTGCATCATTTTATTTGCAATTGTCAGTCCATCAACCATCATATTTCAAGTGCTAGCGCCAGTAGCAGGTATCCGCTACGCCTCAATAGTGCCGACATCTGCGTATATCACATTTCTTTATTCCGATTTTTGATTTCAATTCTTTATCTACACCGCTGCCTAGAAACTAGGCAGCTCACAACTCGTTGGGCAGGTTGTGATGATGCCACAAGGTCACATGACCTCTCTTGACCAATCAACTGCCACTCGCCAAGGTAGGCAGCTTGTTAGGACAGCATAGGGTTACGTGACCTCTTACGACCAATCAGCGAGTTTCATGCCACCAGACACTGACGGGGCTTTTGTGTGACAACAACTCTAATGCTATTGCATTAATATGCTCATATGTCACATCTGGCTAAAAAGAGTGACTGCTCATAACCAGAACTACCTCCAAGAAATTTCTGAGAAGGTGCCTATTGGTGAGTGTATCCAGCATACTGGTACCAAAGTTACCAGCTCGACATAAGACTACAACTTTTCATATTTGCAATGTGTCTGACTGCACTGTAGGAGCACTTTTGCCCATGCAAACTTTCTCATGGATTTTCCAGAACCATGTGATGATAACCACTCCAAGCAAAAGTTATAACTATGAGTTTGTACATGTCAGTAGATCAGCCATCTCAGTGGCACTGTGGCTTAGCAACTGCTAGTACAGAACTGGAGAAGTACGTACTCAAAGCACGCGAACAGTGACACTGGCAGCACTGATCAGTGAGAAATGAGAAAGAAAAGGAATGAAAAGAAAAAAAGGCACTATTGCTGATACTCTTAAGGTGAAGCTTAAGCGTACTTCTAATTTTGTTGTTGGCTCGGGAAGAAAGACTTTGCAAAAAAAAAAAATTAAAACAACTCCTTTAAAATAGTTAGCTAACAATGAGACGAGAATTACCGCTCAAACACAAACGTGCATAGTAGTATGAGCTCGTATGAGCCTGCAAGTCAGCTCACAGGCTTGTTTACCATGTGCATATATTGTGTACAGAGCAATGAAGTGACCTGACATTCTTATTGCTTCTCAAAAATTTGTGCACGGTTCAGTGAATTCTCTGCTAGTACCTATGGCATGGCAGATAGGGCTTTTGTTCACTAATTGACAATGTTTTCCAGATTTAGTTACATGATGGCAGATGTGTTAAGATTTTTTTTCTGTTATAAAAAAGCACCAAGAGTTATCGAAAATCTCCACCAAACTTAAAATAAAAAAGAGAAAAGTAGGTTATATGATGCTGGACTAGACCATGTCAACCCTACAAGGTTTTTTCAAAGAGAGGAATCACGCTTCATAGAAAATTTACAACTCCTTCACCATAGATCCACTTTTTGCTTGGACATGCAGTACACTAATGATGTCACACCCATTAGTACTGCCCTAATGAATTTCTGACGTATTTTGCAATGGGATCATGGCCGTGGTGTTGAGGCCCATTTCACAAACCGTTTATTTGCCTCTTTGTCAACACGTGAGGGGTCCCCTGTGACGTGATGGCTAAAAGCCTTCAAGCGGAGTCTTTAATGCTAAAGGATAATAGAGTATGACAAGACACACAAATGCCTTTACAGAATGTACTTCTGCCAAATGCACATGCTACATATAGACTGGTTAACTTAAAAGCCTGGATGCAAAGATGTCATTAAAGCAAAGAAAACAAAAAATCGGAAAACTGATAAAATTTGCAAATGCTGAGATAAAGCTAGTATACTGAAGACAGATGATTGACAGAGTTTTCCTCCAGGGATAATATTTTTATTCACTGACTGAATATAAAAGCAGTTCCATCAAAATTAAAGTTTAGCATGCCCTGCTTTCCGGAGGCACATCACACTTCAATATAGCCTACACCAGCGGTGATGCACTTGCACCACTGGCGTATTAATAAGGGCGGCTGGTGACAGCACTAACAACACACTGCTTAGGTGACCCTTTCGTTGAACACAGAACATGCACCCTTCAGATGACCCCTCGTGATGAGGAACATCCAGAAATATGATGGAGTGACATCTCAGCATAAAGCACATAAGGCCAAACGGCCACCCTCATTCTTCTGCGACAGTATACAGAGACTAGCGCACTTATGGGGGAAGTGCCTCACCACTGGCGGGAACTACAACAAAAGTGATGTGTTCCTGGAATATAAGGAGACCCTAAGCTTTAGATACCATCACTTCCTGAAGGAGTAATAGCCCGGCAGGATAAAACCAGACTGCCCTCGTATATCACCTGCTTAACTCTTTCCTTACCACGCCCATGTACAATCTGACATAAACATCGAATGAGTTTGTATGCTGAAAATTAACGAAGCCACTCCTGATCAAAGGCCACAATGCTGGCATGTTAAGAGTTTACAAATCTGACCAGCTCATTTGCAACTAGAATGTGTTGACGAAGTGCATGCCTTCGAAGAAAACATTCCTTTTTCATTGTATTGACATCACATTGCTTGTGTCAACAGCTTCATCCTTTTTCAAGCCCATTGTGAAGCTCATAGGTACATTGCTTAATCGGCTTCAAGTTTCCAGTATGACTGGCTGCTTTTAGACTAAAGCTTCTTGACCTTGAGCACATTTTTACTTTGCCCCTGTCGAATGAAGTCACACCCTTCCTGCACCTCCCGCAAGCTTGCATTAAGAGTCCCCCGAAAAAATCTGGAAACAAAGATACAATGAACACATGCTTCAGCTTCGAACGATGATGTTATGCAAGGTGTGCGGTGTGTACTTGTGCTTCGCAGCAAAAAGAAATTGCTTTCTTGAGCGGCATAAGCGCCATGGTGGCTGACTATTCACAACTGATGTAATGACTGAGACAACAACCAAAAAAGACTTACAGCTGGAAGTACACAACTTCTAGATGTGAATTTCTGTGGAGAGTTTGATAGCATCTTGTATATCCCAAATCTTTTTTATTCCTGGTTCACGTTAGCGTGTTTCCATTTTTTTTAAATTAATGTTTAAGAACTGTTTCCTTAAGCACTACTTATCCTCTGAACATGGTTGGTGTTAAGTTAGAAGCCCACGGCACCGATGGGTCATTCCCCCCTGCAGTTTTTCCCAGGAGCGATCATTGTTCTACCCCTCGTGCACGAGGGGTAGAACGGTGACAGTGCATTGCGGCGTTTCAGACGCTGCCCAAAGCCGTGGGAAAAGCGGGAGAAGAACCCCGAACTGTCTTGCCAGAGTCGCAGGGGGCCTACGACTTTTCCCCGCTGAAGAAATTCTTTTGCTGTCAGCGGAGACGGCAAAGCCGATGCGTGGCGCCTCGATGGAATGCAAATGCAGCGAGCTGCGTACGCGAAACCGCGCGCCCTGTACGTTCCAGGAGGTGCGGGATCCACTGGGTCGGGCTCTGGTGTGCCCTGGGCTCTGCCTGGGCTCCGCCCACTTGCATGTACGGTGCCATGGCACTGCTATTGGTTCAAATTGGGCGAGAGCTGGTTTAGTAAAGCTCCGCCCAATTATCGGAGGGGTTAAAACCAGCTGCAAACAAAGACTGGAGGTGCGTGCAGGGTCTCAGTCTCGGCCGCTTTTAAACTGCCTTGTATTTCGGTCCCGTCTTTAATAAATAAGTTTTGTCTTAAGGAGTTGGAATTGCTGCCCCAACCGGCAACGTGTCGCCGGACGAGCGGACGAAGACCCGATGTGCTCTTTGTACCACTAACCGCCGTATATTCGATCACCGGCCAGCGTGCCATCACCATTCACTGCTCGCAACGAGCAACCGAACAGCCCAATCCGGACAAAGCCATCAGATAAGGATCATCGGAAAGTTTAACTGATGCCGTGACCAAGATTGATTGGAACTTCTTAACTCTTGGTATGTTGCATGAAAGAGCAACTATTAAGCTACATTTTGATGTATTCCGAGGGAGATAAATTAGTTATTTGTATAAAACAAATTTTTTCCTACTACCACACAAAAAAGTATTTTTTCCCATGCTAAAGAAAGAGTTAATACTCACTAGCCCTAAAGAGTAAACTGCGATGCAAAAAAAAAAACAGAGAGAGAGAGAAGGAAAGAAATAGAAACGCATCATATGAAGACTAAAAAACAATGTCAAGTTTCTCTCTACGCATAGAATGCAGGCTCGGAAGGGCTAGCCAATTTTGCTGCAATACACCTGTTCTTCAGAGCTCAACCTTCTGCCTTTCTGAAGTGTAGCAAACAACCTAGCCTTTACGGTGAAAAAAAGGCTCTTAAAAAAGCAATGAAGGACTCAACAAGTAATGAACAGAAAAGTGTCAGCACTTCATAGGTGACTAAGTTGTACCCGAGTGCTCAGGTTAGAAGCGACACAGACTTCAGTGGTGCATCGAAAATAGCGAACAAACTAAAAGGCCAACAAAGGCACAATACAATGAACAGCATCGAAAACACGCAAGTATGTGCCCGTTGAAATTTAGACTATAAAACATCGCAGACAAGAGAACTTGGATTGTCAAAGAAGTGGTGAAAAAGCTGAGCCAGAGTTAAATTCGAGCAGGTGCCATAAGGGAGTGGCAGAGGTATTTTCCTACTCTGGTTTATGCACGATTAAATAAGCAAAACTTTTTAACATGTTGTAGGTGGATACAAAAGGTTTCAAGAGGAGGCAAGCGCCGGTATGGAAGGAACAGAGCATGAATGGTTCTCACAAAAGTATTTGGGAACAAATCAGCCGACAGAGCTTGGCAATAAATTTTTGTGATTCACGACTTTTACACCACCAACCTCTTGAGACCTGTTCACGTTACTATTTACCCTTTCTCGACACTCGACCTATTAAACACCACCTGTAACTATCCAGATTGAATGAACACGACGCTACCCCAGTTGTCTTCTTCATAGTCATAGTTTGAACAACTGCATAGCTTATTCTGCAGAAAACTAACCTTTGTTTGGTATCTACTCAAGATGAACGACCCTAATTGATGTCGAAGTTTTTATCCTGTTTGAACAACACATTAAGTTTTGCAGATTCTGCTAGCACACCACTAAAACCTTCCACGTCATTGTTCTGATAAGTGAAATGATTGAGTACAGCGTTTGGGCGACTTCTGTAGTTTGATTTACAGCTGTGACAAAATTGGTACAAATCATTTACTGTGCCAAATAATGTCACCAAAGCATTAGTATCATGCTTAGAGAGGCATGAATAAACTAACACATGAAGAAATAAGCTTGAAACCTATCATGACGTCATCCTTCTAAATGCTACAATGAAGTGTCACACAGAGCCAGAAGCACGACGATATAAGAAGGTATGTTAGTACTAAGTACCCATACATCTCGTGAAAAAAAAAAAAGTGGGACATATTCATCTTCCACACATAGCCCAGCCTGCACGCACAGGTCCCCCTGGCTCATTTGACACCAAGGACAGCAGTTCCTCATCAGTCTTGTACACACTACAGAAAACAAGTAACCGATTACAATTACAATTATCAACTGAAATTGATTTCAGTGGTCAGTCAGAGCCCATAAGCAATAAGTGAACAATTACAAAGAAGTAACCAATTGCTATTACATTATTTTTTATTCGTCTTTCATAACCATAGCACAAATACAGCACACAGGTGAAAATGAGCTGGTGTGGCTTGCTTGATCTTTAGTATGTTGCAGTGCATACACTGCTAATTTCACATGCAGTAACCTTTTTTGTTTTCCTCGGCATTTTTTCCACGTCTCTTTGTGAACACATTAGTAGCGACACGGAAGAGTATCCGACGCATGCAATGGAGGGAAGTGCATTGCTTTAACATACGAAGGTCTGGTGCACCGCCTCGAAGTTACGCAAAAGTACCGTGTTTTGCTGCTGTTCAGGCTCTGGGGGCACAAAGCCCAAGCTCACTAAACGTGACATTCTGTTGTGCTGTCGTGCTGAAATATGACATGTGAAATGTGGAACACAGAGCTAGTCAAATGCAGGCCGCTCGGGTTCGCATGTGCAGACTTTCTTACATATGCATCTTCTCTGCAGCTTGACTGCTGTCTCACATGCGAGGGAAATACACCAGTCTTTGCAGCTGAGTTCAGGTTCTCGAAGGTGTACCATTAGTTACTTGTTTTTACGAAGAAAGAAAAAGCAACAAATTACTTGTAATTGATTACAGAAACAAATAACTGGGTTACCGAGAACATTAAGCCATACAAAATGTAATCACCGCATTACAAAACTCAAAGTAGTCAATTACTTGTAATGCATTACATACAAGTCTGCCTATCATTGCGATTGTGTTACTGTTGTTGAAGGAACTCTGCATCAAACAATAAGCTGTTATCTATACAGAACACAGCAAGAACATGCAGAACTTCAGCCATCATGCTAAAATTCAAAACTGCCCTAAAAGCAAGCTTTCATATACAGAAATAGCCACAGCGGTGGCTCCGTGGTTATGGCACTCGGCTGCTGACCCGAAAGGCGCGGGTTTGATCCCGGCCGCGGCGGTCGAATTTCGATGGAGGCGAAATTCTGGACGCTCGTGTACATACTGTGCATTGTCAGTGCACGTTAAACCCCCTAAATCAAATCAAATCATAGACACAACTAAAGCTAGAACTGAGTAGTATAATCCATGTACTCTGCTTCAGTTGAAATAGTGCTGTGAAAAAAGACAGCAGCTGAGCGCCTAGTGACCAGTACAAACGAAGGAAGCTTTCTGAGGAACCCTTTCCACTATGCTGATGGAGCAAAATGTGGCCACCGCTGCTGGGAGTCAAGCCTACAACTTCGTGCGTGGTAGCAGAGCTCCAAAGCCATAGAGCCACCCTGACGGGCAGTGTGTAAGAAGACCTGGAAAGCCGAGCTGCAATGCTTAACACACTCGATTTTCATTCAAGTTGCTCTTGCATAACCGTGTCACTTGAATTGCAGCATCAGCATGCACCTGCAAGACTACTGCCGATTTTTTTTGGCTTTACCATATCATTAACTTTGACTGACTTGCTCGTAGTTTGGTGAAGCACAGGTAGTTTGCCATGGATTGTTTCACATAATGTCACTTACAACGAACAGCTGTTTTTATATTCAATTTGTTGTGTCTGGGCTGTGAAACTGGTGAATGAATTTTTGGTTTGCTTTCAGACTCTGATTGTGGAGTTCGTACCCGGTGTTATGCACTGAGTGGACAAAGTAGATGAAGTGTGAATGTCAATTCAGTTGCTAAGCAGAAGAGTGTCTGGCCAGGGTCTGAGAGGCACCCAGCATAACTACCATATTGCTCGTCGTGCGACACCGGGAGTGCAGAAGAAGCAATGGCTAATAACTATGCATTTTCGTGCAGTGCTAGATGGCGTAGTTGGTTCCCGATGAGTTTATTTTGTGACTGTGAAAAAGGGCACGCAGAGAAGAAAGAGCAATTGTTGCTTGAAAGGCACACTCCTACCAAAATGATGGCTCATTCATTCGAATGGAGTAGAGCAGCAGTCATGGCAATAACTGTGCAGAAAATGTAGCCGTAACTAGTTGTCACACAGCGGAACCTTTTCATTCGGACAAGGTAGATTTCCAGGTGATTTTTTGTTCATACATGTATGATGTGATAATGTATCATATTAAAAACAAAAACGATTTGTGCAACTTTAGCACGTGCCAGCTTTTCCACTGCATGAAGAGCTGAGCACCGAATGCATAAACTTTCGGGTGCTGCTGATCAATCACTACTACCACTGTTGCTTCAGTCAAATGGTGCATGCTACAAGGGTCAAAAGTGACATAATGTGACAACGTTATGTTCCTGAGAATACCTTCCCTGTGTCAGAACAAACCTTTTTCAAAATAGCGAGTGGAACCGTTTTAAAAAAGCGAAAACAGCAAATAGAAACCGAAACTCAGTCTGCGGCCAGGAATGTTGCTTTGCGTGATCCAGAGATGGCATCACAAACATTAGTAGAAAAATGCTCGTATGTGCTTTGGATGGCCGAAATAGCGACTGAAAATGATGAGTCCTTAAATAAAATTTCTGAGACGACCTAAAACATAACCATCAAAATCTCGCAAGTGAAGTGGAGAGCAAGTATTAATGCATAGAAAATGTTTGTGACGTCTAAAATGCAGTGCTGTCCACAGAAGTACCTGAACTGAGGCCACAAAAACGGCAAAATTTAAAATCGATTCGCGACAGAACGACATGTCGCCTGGCTGCGAAAACTGGTGTTAGATATCAGGAATGAGAGAAAAACCTAAAGTATGTTTAATTACAATATGGCGGCCTCAAAAAATCGTAGCAGCTGCCCTTTAAGCTGTCTAGAACGTCTTTTAGGAGTTCTTTGCAACCACATTTATAGCTGCACGGCACTTGGCAGCGGACGTGGTTCAGAGAAGACAGACGTCTTTTGATGTAGTGTACAACCCAAGTATCACACTCAGAAAGCTTGCAGTGTGTGCATAATTAGCGCTAGTTATTTCCTGCGAAAAAAATTTATTGCTGTACTACACAGTTGCATTCCACCATTCACCTGACTTCATTAATCTACCTACATATGCAAGAGTACTACCATCGAGGCAACTCCCAAGGCAATAGCTTGCGAGTCCTTAACTGACACTAGTGCTTCTTGTAACAGGCAATTTTACCCTTATATGGCAATTTCGAGGAAGTTTTGAGACTGACAAGAAAGCTATATCAAAATCCCCTGGTTTTGTCAATTCTTTCTCAAGCATTCCACAAGGCTGTTTCAGGAAACTGTATGCTTCTCTTTGCGGGATGGTACATATTACGCAGCTTTAGAATAATCTACATAAACATACCCAACAGCTATCTTGCAGCTGTTGCTTAATTTTTTCTTTACAGCACCCATTCAAATCATTCAATCTGAACGATGGCACCAAATGACCTATTCTGCACAATCCAGGCTGCTTTTGGTCGAATAACCCTATCCAGTATGTTGCAGAATTTCAGTTTCAGTTATGGTTTGTTCACCAGCTGCATGAGCAAGTATTTTTAAACTTCCAGCAAAACCAGTCAATGCGGAGCGGAGCGATCACAGCGAGCATGGCATCCAAGGTGGCATCCTTGTCTCGCGCCAATGCTGCTCAGCAACAGCGGTGTTTTCGTGATTACGCAGCACTGATACTTGACTTTGTAGATGCAAGAAACAGCTTCGTGTAAAAAGATGATGTCCATCTGTCTGATTTTATTTCAGATGAGGTGACTGCTTTGCACAGCACTGACTTTTGACAAGTGCCCATCTGTAACTTTTGTTCTCGCTAGTGCTGAGGGGATTCACTTTTTTCTGAGCATGTTATGAACGATTCTGTGCCACCAGCACTGTAGCTGATAGAGTTTTCTCCGAGACGGTCCAGGACTGACCTTGGCAGTGCACTGTGGAGTTCTGTTACTTTCTGGCTTAGTAATACATAAAACGTACATCTAGAATTTTTTTGTTCTGCTATTTTCTTACTGAATATATTTAATATTGTTGGGAATTTATATGGGAGTATCTCAAACTTGGCCACTGAAAGATTTTTTTTTTCATTGTAAGCAATATATGTCCCCATTTGTTTTGTTTCCATGTCATAAAAAGAGAGCTCTTCGAGCTAAACTATGATGTGCTGCAATAAAGCAAAGTTAAATTTTGGGTGAAAAAATTTCTTAATCGCACCACCCTGAAATAGCCTGTTTTCCCGGAGTAAAGAAAGAGCTTATTTCACAATGAAAGCAGTTTCTCCAATTAATGCTATGCTCTGTGCAGATTAATTAAACCACGTGCTAAAAGCTGACCAAAAAAAAATTCCCACACAACAAAAAATAATCTGGAGCTCTCAACTAAAGCACGATTCATGGTGTATCTCAGCGCAAACAAAATACATTAATTTAAACTTGTCATATCTTCATAGATTGTGTTGCATCTGGATACAAGGCTCTCAAAAGAAAGTGAGCTCTATAGGGCAAGAAGATAGACGCTCACCAGCCAGCGTGGAAGGCGGTGGCCTGGTGGGTGCAAGTGCCTCACAGCTGCTGCTACTGCGGTCCTGATCCTCGGGTGAGCCGTGGGCCAGAGAAGAGGGTGGGGGTGAAGAGGGAGCTCTGGGCGCACCGGGCTGACCCCCAATCCCGGACGCCCCGCTCCCACCGCTGGGCGCTGACCCACCACCACCCGTCGGAGGAGCAGCCACCACACCGCTTGGGGCTACTGCCAGGCTCTGCGGGGGCAGAAAGCATGAACATCAGAAACATGACACAAGGGATCAAGAGCATGGCTTGTTTATGCAGATACGCAACAGGGTTGGTAGAGACGTTGTGGTCATTAATCCTGTTCCGGTGTGATTTATGCAATCAAAATATTGTTTTTGCAATGACACACAATTTAACTGGAGATGTTGATTTTATCATGCCAGCTGTTGGAGAGTCAGACGAGTTGTTTCTATATGCTGGGTGTTATGTAGCTACAAATACTCTGTTTAATTTGCTGCAAAAAATTTATGATTAAGTGACTGAGAGATTAACAAAATGAAAAATTTATTTAGTGAAATGAAAATGCAACCTACTGTGATAAAATGAACTGGCAGCCCTATTGGACAGCACAACAGGGAATGGGATAACAACCAGCCTGGCAATGTGTCATCAAACAAGCACTTCAACATGACATTGTCTAGCATAGTATGCAGATTTGGACTGTTCTGGACATTTATAAAGTAGAGAAATGACAACAAAGGTGGAAGGAATTCCTGCAGCAAATCTGGGCTATTTTTACAAGTTAAAATGCACCACAGCTGAAGTATGACACATTTGTACCAGGCAGTGAGAAATGAATTATTCTTGAGAACCTCGTCAATCACACTGTTTTAAACAATGCGCCCTCAAAAAATCTGAAGGAGGTCTAAAAGCATGGCTCAGATGCCAATTTCTTCTTCGCACTCTTGCAACATTTGTCAACGCGTAACTGCTTGCTGATTCCCTTTTCATCTCCCTTGACATTTCGTATACGATGGTTGAACGAACTTCAAGATAAAGTTACAGCCATTACAATCTCGCTTCGTACAAGTACTACCGGAGAGATATAAGTGTTTCACGATAGTACCACAGGAAAAAAAAAAAAAAAACTCGCAATGAGTAAGCGATGGCTAATTGAAGATCTGTCGGAACAAACGACCGGTTAATTAGCACCAAAAGTGCACACACCATCAACAGTTCAGTTAAAAACGCTGTCCGCCTTGTCAACCACACACACGCGAAACAGCTCTCGCGCGGTGCTAAAGCGCCAACACAACTCGCTCGATGAAGCCAGTTACGGGACCATCCTGACTAGGAATTGCGGCGCAAACGCACTCCGAACCTGCGATCAAGCAGGCGCACGGCGACAAAGAGCCCACTCATAGTTGGCATACAAAGTCTCTGACGCTGGGCAACAAGAGGAAAATTAAAGAGGCGCTGGTCACGGCGGATATTCGACACGAAGCGGGAAGTCGCAGCGGCGTATTGGCCGACTGCGATACCGGAACTCCGTGACAAAGTCCTAACGGGTTGATCAGCGATGAAAGGCAGCGCCGAGTGCGAGCCCCGAGTACAAGAGAAAGATGCCGAGTAGCGAGGCAGGCCCGAATCGTGCCTATTACGAATGATCGATATCTAAAACGGAGCCCATCTTCCGATGTAAATAAAGCCGGTCGCGGAGCTACCGCCGCTAACATTGATGCGCCAAAAAGGGGTTTTCCACCGTCGTCGAAGCGAGATCGGCGGTGCGAACAGCTTTTTTTCCAATCGGGCTGCACTCCCGGCCTATCCATCCGGCGATCGAGATGTCACACAGCGGCTTAGCAAGAGCGCGTCCGTAAAATAAAGAAACACGGAGGGAAGAGCACGCCTACAACTTGGTAATGTCACCACGGCGACGAGCACACTGTCAGCCGCTTTATTTAGCGATCTCGCGTATTTCATCCGGCACAACGGTGATCGCTAGGCCACTCGATAAGCCGCCGGAGATCATCGGACGATCCGATCAAAGAGACCACTCGAAACGATCGCATAATCAAGGGCGAAAAGGAAAGTCCGATCGGCGTTCGGAGATAGTGAGAAATGTCCAAGGTGCTTTCCGGAGCATGGCTACCCGCGCAGTGTAGTTGCGCGAGGCAGAGATTAGAGTTCGAACAGCTTACCTGTGCTTCCGCGGCCTCTGTGAGTGGCGTCTGTGTGTTTGCGGCGACCCATGCTTCTGCAAAAGTTTCCATGGCCGACTGGAAGTCCATTCTGAGCAAATATGAGTTCTCTGACACAACGCCACTCCTGCCTCAAGCCGACATGTTCACACTACTCCGCTAAAAAAAGTAGTTCCTTCTGACTATTGTAATAACAAAACATATAATAGTAAAACTTGATTAAAACTTTATTTTTCAGTTTTAAATGCAACTTTCGAGTCATACTTGAGAAGTTTATAAACGTTGTTACTAATTTTAACCAACACCGCGGAGTGATACAGTAGAGCTTTCGCCCTCGCTCAGCTGTGTGTGGCGGTGTGTCCGAGGGCAAAAGCGAAAAAGTGGCCGATACAACCATGGGACGATATGTCGTGACGTTGTTTTGTGTTTGTGCGGGTCTTGTCATCGCAGGAGCATATAATGACGGCGATCAGGTAAGCTGAAGACTTCAAACTGCATCTCAGTAATGTTATAGAGCCACGTCTCTGCATGTAAGCCTATTTAAGTGCGTTTGCAGCGAGCGCGATCGGCGACAGCGCTGCGTCTTCGGACGGGGTATTTTTATGCACTTTATTTCCTTTTCATCGCCGTCGTGCAGTCCACAAAAGGGTACGCCCGCTTTCTGTTGACTCTCAGATACGGTTCGTCAAACATCGCCGCTCGTTACGTTCTCTCCCTCGTCGTCGTCGAGGGATTGCTCGCGCTGATCGGCGGCGTTTGATTGCGTCTCCCCTACTCCACGCAGCGACGATGAACAATCGTTCGCGCTTATTCCGCCGCCGTGATTTATTGACAGTGAATCTCGGTGCCCCTAGCCGCTTCTTTTGCTCTCGGAGGATTTGTACCTTGAGGGCTGGAGTCATTACCAAACGTGACGGCGCCGGCAGTGGTCGTGTTTTACGTGGCTGCTGTTGCAATTTAATCATATCGTTCGCGATGGGACACGGGCGTTTTCTTTTGCGGCTCTTTTCACCCCGATCTTGCTTTCGTTTCTCACGCGTTGGCTGATGTCGTGAACGACTTCTGCTCTGCCTCGTGAACCGGTAGCTGGCTACACGACACGCATTCTCTGCGATACAGAAGTGTCAGGAGAGAGAGAGAGCATGGAACGTTGCCCGACATTCGCCGACTCTGCGTCGTAATTCAGCCGCGCCTCGCGTCCCGTCTTTTATTAATTGCCGGGCGCCCGGATTTCCGCGGAATTGCCTCGCGTCGTCTTCGTCGTCGTAGCAGCTACTGCTTTTCCGCCGCGGTGGTTGTTGCTTGGAGGAGGAGGGGTTATATTTTGTCGCGTGGAGAACGGTACTACTGTGGTCGCGATTGCGAGCTTCCCCCCTTCCTCCCTACACCCTTTTTTTTTTTCGGTTCTGGTTTCGTCGTCGGCGGGCGCAGTTAAGCGGAAAGTGTACCGTTTGCCGAAGGCCTTTTGCAACAACATTCAGACCTTTGAAAAGCGCTCTTATATTCGGGAGGGACCCCCCCACTTGCGCGTGAGCCGGTTTTTATGTGCCTAGGCGTCAGTTTCGCTCACGTATGCGTCTCGACGGCTTCACTGATGCGCGCTCATACTTCAGAGAAGTTTACAGCTCCGAAGACGCCAGGTTCAACAAAGGCGGAGAGTGCGCCTTACGTATACCTATGGCTGAGCCGGGAAGCGCAATTTACAGGAGGCTTAGAGCGAACTGCCAAGGAGACAAAAGCGTCTCGAACGAGCCACGCAGGTGCGTGAATGCGACGCTTCGTGCCGAGTTTTACTTACGAGCTGCCTCTGTTGTTGAGGCAGCAGAAACGACACACACATGAGGGGTAGGTGGGGTATACCTGGGGCTCTTGTCTTTTTATAGTGATCTCGTACGCGTGCCTGTGGTTTAGGAGGGGTTTTGGCCATAAAACCGGCGCACACTGAAAATGAATAAGTGTGTGCTCTCGTGCCATTTTCCCGAGTCTTCAGAGTCAGACGCAATTTCGGCATGTCACAGCCTCCCTCCAGCCACAAGATGTAGTGAATCATTTGGGTCCTTGTTATGCTGCTGTTAAGCTGCCAAGGTTTGGTGTTAATAAAGCGGAGACTGAAGGACCTTCCTTATTTGAGCTGTGTGTCGGGTAATGTTTGTGATACTACTGGTACGGTAGTCCGCAAAATTGTCCATGTACTGTGTGACAGCCTGCATTTCCTGGATGTCTCTGAATGAAGGACATAAGACGATGCATGCTGCTGAATTGATACACATGCTCAACGAAAAGAATAAAGGCTGAAGATATACAGAAAACAAGCAGAAATCACATGGAGACTTGTTGTGAATGCCATGCAGCTTGTAGGAATTGATTACTGCGTGTTTGGGAACTGTAATTTATTGCCATGGGTGTGCGACTGCCTCGCAGTAAATAAAAGGGCAGCATTTGTTTGGTCTCACAGCTGCTGCCTTAAAATAACACTTTAGAATTGACTATATTAAAGTGATGCCAGATGGTTGTGTGCTCTCAGTGTGTTGATACTGCTGATGTGCTGCTGCCAGCTGAGCTAAAATAGCATTCCTCTGCAGTGCTGATGCGACATGCGGTAGCTGAATGCTACCAGAATGTCAGGAAAAAACGGCACAATCTTCCCCGAATCCCACTCTTCACTCAACAAGTAACTAGCACTCATCTTTCAAACTAATACTTGCTCACCCCCACTAATGCTTAGCAATTTCAGATGGTGTGACACAGCTGACTGTCCCAACTGTCTGGAGATTAGGGCAGGTGCACAACACATTCTGTACTCTTGTAATGCTGCGATTAAATCTTCTTATTTTCCTTACCGTTTCTCTTGTTCCTGAGTAGCACCCAAAATGTAATAACATTTTTTATTTGTTTAAGTGAAACATCACTATATCGTTCTTATTGTCATTTTTCCTAACTTTATTTAAATGTTACAAATATAATGTTTTGCTATTAGTATTTAATCATTTATATATCAATTAAACAAACTTAAAATAATGTTAAAATAAAAATTTTAAAGAACTAGACCAAGGTTTGTTATTACGTAAATGCACACTAGCAGCCTTAATCGCCTCTGCGTGGAGAATACTATAAGGGCAACAATGGAGGAGTATAACACAGCACATCTGTAAACATTCCATACTCATGCACTCACCCGATCTGTGTTATTACCCTGAGCTCATGTTTTTATACTACCCATGTGCAGTGCCCCCAAAAGTTTTAGTGGTAAATTGTTTTTAACTAAAGTTTTCTAAATTTTGGCAGTATGTATATAACCTATGGCTGGCACAAGTCAAGAGCTTTATTTGCAAAGTTCTGTTTTCCCGATTTCCGTTGTTACTGGTTGCCATTTTAGTGGTTTAATGAACCATTAGTGGTACAACAGGCTTCATGGGTTACGCATTGCATGTTACATCTGGGCTTCTTTCTAATGCTAATTTCGAGTTCTCGAACATAAATACATTATATGCCAAGCTGCAATATGTTTTACTGTTTTATTACCAACGGTAATACTTTGTTTTATTTGAAAAATTGTATAAACATTCTGAGGACAACAAATACATTATATGTTGAATTTTAATGTTTGGTTTAACGTTATTCCACAGTACAGAAGTGTTATTTTAACATCCATAGCAAACATATTGCGTTATTATAATGTTTCGTGCTACGTGGGCCCTGGTGTGCTTGGCTTCACCCAGGCTCTTCGCGGGCTGTAGCGGAGCTAGCGCACTTTTCACTGGGCCTTAAGTGCTGGTCTCAAATAAAGTTTTTCCTCTTCCTTCTCATGGGCTAGCTGTGATCACCAAGTAGTTGTGTTCTGCAGACATCGACATTCCCTCCCACTCACACTGCCCACGGACTTAAGTGCATAAGTCGAGTCCACTTATAGCGGCCGTAGGTATAACGCACACTCGCCTATTACAAATGAGGCCGGTGTTATCGTCGAAATATGTGTTTGGCTATGGCACTGCATTACAGTTAAAACAAACAACTGTGGCTGCACCACTCGGTTATAACAAACTAGGAGGCATCGTACCCTCCCCCCAAAGTCTAGCAACGCGCGCTTCCCGCCAGCATGCAGACCGAAGAGCATCTCCCAGCTCCTGTGAGCTCCCCCGAAAAAAGTGTCGACGCCCCTAAAAATAATAACGAAAGCAGCATTGAAATTGCAGTTGACCGTCAGCCAAATGCACCCAAACTACAAGGTCAATCAGTGCATGCGTGTGTGCTAGCTGTGCAAAATGTTTAAATGGGAAGCAAAAGCTTGGTGAGAGCGAAACAAGGTCAGCATTGAAAACGAAACTCCTGCACACAGCCTGTGATCAATCAATGGCAGCAGTATTAGAAGTTTGAATGCCTGTCACGAGTTATGTCTGCTGGCCCATCCGATCACGTGGCATGTGTTGTCTACCCAATCGGATCTCTGCCTTCTGCACGGTTTCCGTGTGCAGGCAGCGTCCAGATAGCAGCCAATCTGCGTCACCCTTGTGTAGAGTGATCGAGCAATGCGCACCAATCAATGAAAACTGAAATCAGACAACAGTCAGCGGTTTTCAGATAAAGCATTAGTTTTCACCTTGTTTGTAAATATATGCGGCTCTGCCTCCGTGTAAAGGTTGCTTCAGGAACCTAGTAACTGTGGCGATTTGTCACTTTATTTCGAGTCCAGTGCACTGCTTGAGCTTTTTGCACAAGGGTGGTGCATACTGCGCATTCTGTGTGCTAATGCACTGCGGTTGCTTTGTCACTGCATCCTTACGACTTAGTCGAGGATTGAAGACAAGGATGCTGACCTACTGCCATGAACGCCTCATTTGCTTTCGGTATTATCACTTTCCTAAAGCGGCTTGTATGCAGCAAGGGTCTTGGCCAGGTGCACATGACTGTGCTGGAGAGCTTAGAAAGCAGCTTGATAAGGCATGCTTTGAAGGAACAAACATGTGCAACGAACTTGTTAAAGAAAAAATGCCACTCTTATCTAACTGTATATTTTGGCCATAGTAGGCAACCCCAATAACTACCAACTTCGAATACAACAAAAAATGCAACCCGTGTAACCATCAGGTTCATTATAATTTGGCTCGACTGTATGCACAAAAGTGTAACCATCAGGTTCGTTATAATTTGGCTCGAGTGTATGCACAAAAATCTTTCAGGTCACTTTTATTGAGCCGTAGAGAAGTTATCATTACTAATGATGTGTCTAATGTTTTGTGAGGTGCTTGCATAGATAACTCAAGATGATGCATACAGTTCCGTAGTGATGCAAATGTTGGAAATGTTCCTTCCCTGATTGGGTGTGCCACTTAAAGGGACGGTCCCCTGTTGAGACGAGTTAAAAAATAGTGGCATTATCTGGTAGGTCTTGCGGTATGGTAGTAGAACCCCGAGTAGTACTGGCCATTTTGTTAGTAATTAATATTTAAAATCAACTCTGAAGAAGAGCTCAGACCCAATAGCGGCGCCGTGCTGTGTTCAGATTGTGTCCCTCCCTGCTGGTAGTGCATCCACTCACCTGGAGTGTGTATGCTGCATTTCATGGTCAGGACTGAGCGTGATACAAAGGGTTATTTTTGTTAGAAGCCACTTTAGACACCTTATTTTTTTCTTTTGTGACTAGTCACTTGGTGAACCTCTGTGCATTCCTCAAACAGACGGGCCTGATGTCCCGTCTGTTCTCCGCCAGGTAGTTACGTGCAGTGACCGAACGCTCCGGGAGTGCTACCTTGGACGATTAACAGCTGGACGCCCCACTCCAGCTGTAGTGAACATATTGCTGTGCGCGTGTTTTTATTGCTTCATCATGAACTAATCACGTGCGCAACCCGTACATATTTATTATTGTGTAAATAGTTTTTGTGTATATTACCTCTCTCCCCTATCCTCTCTACCTATCCCCTCGACTCTTTCCTTTCATTTCTCCTTTCTGCCTGCTTTTCTTTACTCCCGCTGCCTCAGCTCAGGTGCTTCAGTATTGATGGCAGATGCCGGGGCTAGCAAAAATCTTTTCCTTCCTTTCTATTATCATTTCAATAAAACACTTACTACTACTACTATTCACCGTGTCTTGCACAGTTTAGGCCTGCTTTTTCACCTTTTAAAATGCTTTGAAAGTGCAGACTTCCACCTTGTTAACACTGCAATCAGAAGTGCTGCTATCTGCAAAATATGACTGTGTGTTCCTGTAGTAGGCAGCCCCAGCTTTATTTAATTTATAGTTTTTTAAAAACACCTTGGAGCTTTAAGCTGTAGTTTATGTCATGCTTCTCATTGTCTAGGTGGCAGGCAGTCACTGTTGTTTCTGTCAGGGCCCACAGATGCTGAATATGCTATGAAAAATGGAAGGGGACGTTTTGTTTTTAATTGTTCTGGCATGTTTCTCAGCCTCATAGGTGGGTATACGTTTAAAAGGGGGAGGAGTTTACGATTGCCACTAAGAAAATATTGTCGATAAAGTTCACTTGGTTATTAGACTGTGCTTTTAATTACTAAATGCAGTGTTGTTTTACTGTTTGCTTCGGAAGGTGCTGACATTCTGTTTATTTTTGCGGTATGACTAGGTAGTGCTTGATGCTTGTTTGGGTTTGTCCATAAAATCTTTTAGCCTATTCTAGCTTGAATTCAGTGTACCACGCAGGAAAGTTGTTTAAACTGTATTTACTGGTATTTTAAGCAAACAGCAAAAAATGGCTATGGTTTAGCTCTGGATAAACTTGGAGTGACGCGATAGCTACAGCTGGGCGAGTGGAACTCACTCAGTTGAATTGCAAAGTCAGTCTTTCGCAGCTGCGTTTCGCTGGGCGTTCCTTCATCATCTTCGTCCCTGGACGTAAATTCACTCTCTCCCCCTCTCCACTTCTCCCCCACTCGGTTTTGCCGGTGCGCCGCGCTGCCGGCAGGCGCCATGGTGGCCATGGCGCCGCCACGCTGAAGGCTCGGAACGCTAGCGTAATGTAGGCACGCGGCGCGCACACGAGCTGCATGCTTTGATGTTACTCCGCAAATGCGCACAACTGACGAGGCGGGCAGCGTCTGCTCCACCGTCGACGCAGCGGCGAAGCGCGCGGCGCGCACACCTGCTGCTGGCTAAGATGTCACTCCACACATGCGCACAGCTGAGGAGCGGTGGTGCCATGGCTCAGAGCGCAGCCACGCTGACCCCACGAAGTGGATGGCGTAGTGTAGCTATCGCTATGATAATGGGTAGAATAATTGTTGAATGGTTAGGGATTTGTAGCTTTACTTCAAGAAAGATAGGCAGTTTCAATTGCCAATGTTTTTATAAAGTTGCATTCTGTATTTAAGTCCTTAGAGAAAGGGGCCAAACAGGTGGGGTATTTGTTTATGCAAAGGAGCATTAGTACTTCATTTGAAAGAGGACTGGCTGATAATTTCATTGTCAAACAAACCTACTAGTAGTGCTTTGTCACAAATGCAATGGTGGCACAGCATTTTTGCCAGGTTTCATAAGGGATTGTTCCTCTCTGCTGGTCGCATGTACGAAGTTTAGGCTTCGGTTTTGAGATTATGAATTTTAATTGGTTTGAGATTAATAATAATAATCAACTATTTTATCATTCAAAGTCACTTAATTCAAAGACTCTTTGCTTTCATCAGCATCAAAGAAATGTGTTGAAAAGGCTCCCTTTAACTCGAACTCCACAAATTCTGAGTTCCCTTCAAGCTGGAATTATTGAGTCGTTTGGTTTAGATGTGGAACCACACACACTTTGAGCAAAGGTTTAGCAAAGTGTGCCCTCCACTCACTGCATCCGGAATGTTTACAGTCTTACCAATGCTTCTTTTTTTTTTTTGTTCTTCCAACGTGCAGGTGATGCTGTACGTGAACAAGGTTGGGCCGTATTTCAACCCACACGAGACATACCACTACTACCAACTACCAGTATGCCGGCCAGACAAGGTCAGGTTTGATTTTTTGTATTCTGGGCTTATGAAACGCTATAGAATAGTATCTTTTAGTTGGGCGATGCTATTTTGATCGAGAAACTTGTGATAAGGAACTTCCGGGGGTGAGTTGGGGGCAATACACTGTCAGATGAATGTTATGTATAATAGCATTGGGAGTCCCTTAAAAAGTACATAAACTAGTCGAACAACTGGATCCTAGCAGAGTTGCAGAGGTGAGGATTGCATTGGCTTGGCCAGGCTGTTGACTGTGGTCTGTGTGCTATGCTGCAGAGGTGATTATAAAGCAATGTCTCTTGAAACTTTGGAACAGAAGTTCACACTCACAAGGCTTCCTTCCCTTGTCCACTTGGTCATGTAGTGCTAGTCTTCACTTAGCGTGTATTTTTCGGTGCCAGAATGGGTGCTGAGGAGAGAGACTGTGGCCGAGCTTTTCTAGTTCTTGGCTGAAAACACCGCAGGTGGATTTTTCCTTTGCAGGCTCTTGGAATTGGAATGCACATTTTTGTGAACTTCTCCCGAGTTCATGCTTAGGAGCTTTCGCTGAGTTTAACGAAGTTGTGAACTTTCCCAAGCAGAAAGGGCATCTCGTTACGATCATCCCCACAGCAACAATTTTTCCCAAGCATTTTGTATCGTGAGAGTTCAGAATAGCCTTGGGTAACCTTTCACAACTTTTCAAGTTTTTTCCATCTTCTTTCATTGTCGGCATCATGCTCAAAGCTGTGACTCTCTACTTGCACAGACAATAAATACATCTCCCGGTGAAGCGGCGTTGTGCTGAACTTTATTTTGTTAATTTCTTTCACCCTCCCTTCCTATTCTTTTTTTTTTTTTTGGTGATGTGGCGTGTGGTTTGATGCACTTTGATCATTGTATTCAATGGTCACTGAAGATGTACACAGCTGGACACATTAGCAGCTTGTGTCAAGGACTCAAGTGTCCAAACTCACAAAGCTACTCCCACAGCAGCATGAGTTGTAATTGTGCTGTGCCTTGTCTGTCATACTGCTGACCATCAAGACTTCGGCCCTTGGGTCATTAGTAGCTTTTCTTATTTTGGTACAACTTAGTGAGTTGAGAGTGCTACTGGTCAACCAACGCAAGCTTTACTTTACTTGCTGCTAGGGCTCTACAAGGTTTTTGGGTAGCTGAGTTTTCATCTTTCTGATTTATTTTCCTTCACCACCACTCTGCTCAATTACACCTTTGGGCTGGTTCCTGCTGTTTATGCCAGTGGAATGAGGCTTACAATCTAGTAGGTATTTGCAGCAGTCATGCATAGACTTATCACACAGAAAATGGTGATAAAAGGGGTTGCAGGAAGGACAAGCCACCTTTTTGACTAAAGTCGCACGTTGTGTTGCCCACCAAGGCTCTGGCTATGATGTTCATGAGATCGGGATGTAATAACTAGCTCTGTTTTACTGCTTTCTTCAGAAATTGCTGCCGCCTCTCCTTTAATCAATCTCTCTTTGCTTTGCTGTGGTAGATTATTGTTGCTTCATTAGCTTGTTGTTGTAATTCTTCTCTGCTATGAAACGGCTAATTGAGCACCTCCGTAGTGTATAGAGGGTCGATGCCAGTTATATTCTTTCATTTACATTTCATGGACAGCTTAATAAGTTTCTGCTGAATAGTTTTTTTATCAAACGTATTTGTGTTCTATCGGAAAATGTAAACAATAAAATAAGGAGCCATGTAGAAAAAGATAAAAGAGAAAAATAAACAAAGATAAAAGAGAAAAATAAGCTTTGTATGCTTTCTGGTGCATTTGGAGGACTACAGAAATGTATCGAGCTACTTGATTGTGACCTCTATAGATCAGCAGTCAGCAATTTTTTGACAGTGAATGCAACTGGTTTGTTAATGCTAATCCCCATGTTAATAGTAGCATTTATCTTCTTTGTTCTTTGTAAGAAGCATCGAATCGTTTAAAAAGCTGATGTATAACAAGCATTGCTACGTGCTGCCTTTATCCAGCTGTTCCAAACTGAGGACTGGCCATCTTGGTGGACAGCGAATCTTTCCTCCTCATTGCTTGTCTAAAGAAAATGTAGTGAAATACTTATTATGATGATGAACAGATGATCAGCATGTCCCGTTGCACCTCAGGTTACTCGTAGCGGACAAAGCACTTGTCGACATTTCTACATTTTCAAAGGGAGCATAGCTTCTCTGCAATTTGAGGTGTTAAATGATTTTAGTTCCTTCCTGCAATCCAGACACATAGTCTTGCATGGGCAGTTCTAGTAGCACTTCACTTTCAGGCTTGAGACATTATTCCGATGCTTTGCTGCGGTCAGATCACTTACCCTATGGGAGGTGTTGCCAACATTGTGTGGCAGCTTATAATTTCTTGGTGTGACAAACGGCTTGGCTGCGTTCGTGGCTGATTGCCAGCTTCCAACCTGCAGTTCTGAGTGCACGCAGGCAGCCACATTTCGGTGCTCTACATGCATTAGGTTCACAGAGTTGCTCTACTTGCTTCTCATTGAGAGAGGCAACCACATTCCCATGCCGGCTCTCTGTTGAGCTCCCTGACTATGTTGGTAGCCATTGTAGTACACATTTTCATAGCCAGCCACTGTTGTGTAGACTAATTTCAGGGCAAATACTTAGGCTGATCTATCAGCACTTATCTTCTCATATCGTATAGTTTTAACTTGCACTGTGATGCCCCCTGTTGCTGTGAAACAAGACATCATTACTGTGCTCCTCTTGGGCATACAACCATGATATTACCCTGGTGGTGCTGCAGGGTCCAGGGGCCCGGGAACAGGGGGTCAAGGGGGGCGGTCGCCCCCCAACATTTTTCCAGAGGGGTCAGCACCCCCCCCTTCCCCCCCCCCCCCACCCCCCCCCCCCCCAGTCTGGGATTGCTTGCACTTGGGTCACATTTTTGACAATTGAAACACCAGTTGTAGGACTCCTTTAATGCAAACCACAGCGGGGCTGAGCTACTTGGCTTCGTAGCCAGTTGTAAAGCATTTCGTATATAAGTAACCTAAACTAGTCATGTCCCAACAGAAGTCGATTGTCTGACCCGTGTACATGGTCATAAATAGCAGAATTCAAACAAACTATGCACAAAACTTCTTTATTGCAGCAGATCACTCCTCCTGCGTAAAGCTTCTCATTTCACTTCCTTTTATATTGCCGTGAATATTTGCACTGTTTGTTCGTTAAACCGCTGGCACACGGCTTTATCATTTTGTTTTGTAATGCGAGGTGGACCAGACTTATCTCCTGTAAGGGATCTGTGGATGCCCGCGGCTTTGTGGGCACCATCCGCCCTTTTGTTGCTGGCTCGGCGCCGCGGGGCGGCGATTTCCCCTCGCTAATCCCCGTCGGTGCGTCGGCAAGAAGCGGGCAAGGCGAGGCAGACGGACAGTGACCCTGGCGAAGGCGCCATAGCGCCCCCCCCCTTCCCCCTCCTTCTCGTCTTAGCGAAGACCGCCTATGTTGGAAGGTCGGTAGAGGTTTTTTTTTTTTTTTTGAAGGGCTAAAACCGCCGTGCGAGACGGGTCCGAACGCTCGCGCTTGACCGGGAGTAATTAAGCGTAGCGTATGGCCAGGTGCCGACGCAACTTGCCGGCGTCGCGGCGACTCCGACGTTGTATGCTCTGGGGAAACGGGCCGGCTTAACGAAACGTAGCCGGAGAAAAGGAATGCCGCCGCGAAGTCAGCAAATGACAGGCTTGGCGCCGCTTTGCAGATTTTGGGGGACGCCTGTCAACAGTCGTCGCGAAGACGAGTAGTTTGTTACCCGCGGCGGCTCGGGTGAAATCGACAATTGCCCTAACGCAGGGAACCGCCAGGGTCACGGGTTCCCAGGCAGCCTGCGGCACGTGAATGTGTTTATGTTGTATTTTCGTGTGCTGTGGAGCCTGCGACACGTGGATGTGTTTATGATGTATTTTCATGTACTGTGGTAGTATGGGGCGTGGAACGATTCCCGGAATGCCATCTGTTTAAAGCAACTTTGATGTTCTTTTTGTGCTATGAATTTTAGGGAGAGGGTTTTGAACGGTGCAGAAACTGAACGCGTGCCATGCACTTTGTTAACCAATCATGTGTTAGTATGTTTTGATTGGGTGGTGCGAAAATGTGGGCTAGGCTCTGGTGTGTTTAAAACCGGACCCCGGAGCCTGGAAAATCGTTCTGGGCTACGGTCAGATGTAATGCATGTTCGGATATGCCGAGTACGGGTCTCCCCTAATGTTAGCCAGTGTTAGCGTTAGCCAGTGTTAGCCATAGTGTTAGCGAGAGAGAGAGAAAAAAAGTAGCTTTTCCGCACTCGGGAACTTCCGAGGGATCTATCTACGTCAGGCTAAGGGTCAGACCGCAGGAAGTTCGCCGGCACCTTCGAGCCAGTGAACTCTTCGGAACCGCCTGTGGCTACTGACAGTGTGTTCCATCGCCGCCGTGGTGGCTGAGTGGTTAGCGCGTTCGGCTGCTGAGCCCGAGGACGCGCGCAGTGTCAAATCGCCAGCTGTGGCGGCCACGTTTCGTTGGAGGCGGAATTAAAAGACGCCCGTGTGCTGGGCGATATCAGTGCGCGTTAAAGAGACATTTCGTGAGCATAATTCCATTCAGTTTCCGTTCGAAAACTTTCCCGCCACTCGCCACAAGCTCGTGACTTGTGCACCGGAAAGGACTCCGTGATAACCGTTATTAAAGAATGGCTGTGCAGCCCAGCCTCAAAGATCCGCAACACCGTCCCTATCGACAGCTATACGACGTGGGAGCCAGGAACGGGCTCCAGCTGCGCTCTAAAGCGTATCCGCTTAATTACTGCAGTCTTCTAGCGAAGTGCGGGCCGCTGACGGCGACGCTTGTACTTCATTTTTTTGGCTGCTTCTACCCTAAAGAAGCTCAGTTTTCGGTTGTCGTTGAAACGCGGTAATATTTAGATGCAAGCTAGCTTCGGTTTGTCCTCAGTGCCACCTCGAAAAAATCCCAGGTGGCCAAATTAATCCGCAGTCGTGCGCATACGGCGCTTCTGTCTCTGTCTTCTTTCTTAATAGTCTCTCTTCCATTCGTTCCCCCATGGCGCGATGATACAGTTGCTGCACGTCTTCTTTTCCCTCAAAAACAGTCTTAACGCGATAACGTTAAAGGCACCGTCACGCAGAAAATCCGGCGTCGTCGGCATAGTTAGCGAAAAATCACGACTCTGGAGGGTGGCTTCCAGAGAGCAACCTAGGAGGCAGGTGAGCCACCTAGGTCAGTCACGTGACCTTGCGGCGTCATCACAACCTCCCACCGGATTGTGTAAAAACTGCCCACCGTGGCAAGTGGCGGTTAAATGAATGGTTGCTCGGGGAGGTCAACCTGGGCCGCGCAAGCTGGGGCCACCTGCCATCATCGCAGGGCAGTGGCGCGTCGCTTAACCAATGCCTGCAGCACCACTGCGCCAGGACGGGTATGAGGACTCCCAGGGATCTAAGAATATTGAGTCGATAATGACCGATTCCGCGTATATCGGAATTAATCCATTACGCTATCGCTTTAATTTTCCCCTCCAATTTTTCAGCGTGTTCCACTATTTCCAAAGTCAGACCGGAAGGCAAGACAGCTAGGTGTCTCGCATGCCGTGCACTTGGGCGCTAACTATGCCTGCTTGCATCAAGCGGCGCCAACCACCCGCACTGCATGGGAGTTGAGTCGCGCCGTCCCCAAGCCGACCGTAGAGGTTTTTTGGCAGCAGTCTCTCTCTCTCGTGTCTCCGTGAAGCCAGCCGCCTGTACGCCGCTAATCCGCGCGGCCCATATCAGGCGGCTTATCGCAGCTGCGTTTAGAGATTTACTCTTGCGTACTTTACCTCTACGTGCGTGCACGTACGCGTACTGTGTGGTCCCCGCCTCACCGCCACCTCTGGGGATGTCTCTCAAACTATATAGTGTACCTGTGTACGGCACGTGAAGCGGCATGCTAGCTTGTGAAGGAAAATCAAGGGAAAAGCCGGTGCTCGCGTTGAGGCCCGTCATCACGTTCACGGCATCGCTTTCAGCCCCGGACTGGAACGCGGGGAGTCGGTAATCGTCCGTCACGCAGTGCTTCGAGTCCTGCACCGTTATGCGCTAAGCGAAATTTACTTGCGCCAAACTGATAAAAATGCTCAAAACTGCGCCAAAGTTCTCCAAAATCTGTCATCATTATTATTATTATTATTATTATTATTATTATTATTATTATTATTATTATTATTATTATTAGTGATTCTGTATTTAAAAAAATGGCGGTGGTTTAGCTCTGGTTAAGCCTGGAGTGCGGCGATAGCTACAGCTGGCGGAGTGGAACTTGGTCACGTGACCAACCACGTGATCAGCCACGGCGCCGCGCCGCCGGCAGCTGATCCGCACTACGTGACCAACCACGTCACATCGTGGCGAATGCTCGAAATGCTGCCGTAATGTAGCTATCGCTACAAAACCATAGAAGGAAAAGATGCGGCTAGCTGCGGCATCTGCCGTCGGAACCTGAAGCATCTGAGCTGTGGCTAGCAGGAATAAAAGGACAGGAAGAGGGAAAGGAAGGGGGGAAGCAATAGCAGAAAGCGATAGGAATGTGCGTCCTCGCCTTAAGCGAAATTTAGCGGCCCTTTGACTTGTACGAAAAGGTAGCCGCAATTTCGCTTAGGGTGGTCCCAACGTCTGCGGAACACGTTCTCGCATCTTCTTTGGTTAAGTCAGTGATTGGCAAACATCGTCGCCCCTGGCCGGCGTAGCCCGCACTAAAGCTCGCCGCCGTCGCGCGAAGCATCCAAGAGTTCAATGAAGAGCATACTCGAAGAGCTGTGCTTTCGAGCTTTCGAGTTAAGTGTGCCTTCAAGTCTGCTTTTAGCCACAGTTGTGTACCGGGGCGTTCACTTTGGGGTGACCGTGCGGCTGCGCGAATGCTGGATATGGTAAATTTTGGGACTGCCTAAAGTATTCGAGTTGTGCGGAGATGAGCAGCGGTGCTGAATCGGCGCAGCGTCCACCCGCATAGGGTCTCGGAGGCCACAACGAAAGTCGGAGAATTATCTGGTCAGCAACGCGCTGGCTGCTCCGGTTATCCGGTGAAATTATCACCTGCTATACTATCCGGAAACATCCCGTCTTACAAGCCATATTGGAGGAGTAAAAATCGGAAGACAGCAACGCAAGCCCCCTGGGACATCCCATTCATCTGCACTTTGCACAGCGCGCCTGTCGAGGCATAGTTTCGTTTTCGCGCTTTCTCTTGAGTGCGCTTGCCCTACAGCCCCGATGGTACTTACTTCTGTAGCAGACGGAGCAAAATTTTCGCCGCTCGATGAGTGCGCGTTGTCTGAGCGCTGAAAGCACTCATGGGCTTTAAAAAGCTGCAGTGCCCCTTACGTGCCGTCACCGTGCAGCGCGCGCATACTAAACATACCTTCAGGCGCCTGCAGCCTGCAGTGCTCGCTGCGGTTGATAGCTACGTATATAGTGCAGCCATACAAAAGTTCACGCTGCGTCAAAATTCAAAGTAGTTGCTGGCATTTGTTGCGCGGGCAGTCGCAGGGTGCCGTCCGCGACGCGTCACGCAGGAGCTATCCCGCTGTTTCGATACAAAGCTGAGTTCGTATTGCGCGGAATTCTGTGAGAGCTACGGTGTGGCCGGCGCACAAAATCAGTACAGTACAGTACAGTACAGTGCAGTGATGCGTAACAACCGCAGGCTGTACTGTACAGGTCGTCTATTGTAACACATAAGGAATGGGCCTCAAAGGCCCTGTGCTGTCTCTGTTGTTACGTGTTTTGCTCTCCATGGCACATGCTAGCTGAGCGCATGGCTGTAATGAGAACGCAGGGTGGAATATCGGGCAAGTCTCGGAATTACGACTGTCAGCTGCATTTGGCAGGCAAAAATGCAGGCAAAGTTTGTCGCAAATGACCTCTTCAAAGTACACCATTTAAGGGATTCAGTTGAGGCAAATATATTTTAGCTAGGATTGAATTTCTCGGGCGAACAGCATAAAAATGTTTCAAAATTTGCTGCTTGATGGGCAAGCACAAGTTCTCCAAAGTGCCGACATGGCTGCTCCAGAAGTGCTCGAAGATAGCTATGTAGCGTTTCGACAGTGCTCCAAAAATTTCCACCTTGCGTGGCCCGAATGAAACCGCCCCCCCCCCCCCCCCCCCACCCGGGTTTTAAACTTTTGACAAAGGCTGTGCGTTTCATGTGTAATATATACACAGTTTCCTTTTTTTTTTCGCGGTATTCGTCCCATTAACTGTAGTTGCGAAATTTTTTATTGCGGTTTTGTTAGGGTGCTACTGAGGTGCAAGAATGAAGCAATAAAATTTTCAACCTCGACTTAGCACAATTTTTCTTTTGAAAGTTGGCGAAGTTGATCTAAATGTCCTCAAGTGTACGCTAGAACGTGCTGATTTTAGTCAGCAGTGTCGGGCCTGCTCAAGATAGTTGCTCTATCGCAGTCATGAAATTTGGCAATTTGATGTTTCAGTGAACCTAGCGAAGGCGCTGTTTTCCGGAAGGGATGACCATTATTCTCATTGACGCCACTGGTCGGCCTTGGAGGTTTTTGTTTGAGACAAAGATGGACGTAGTTACGTTACATTACTGTGTAACTGTAACGTCAGTATGAGTAGTAGTACTGAGATTTCCGGACAACGAAGATATATTTAATTCGGTGGCAGCTTCGTCAGTCGTGCAAGCATTGTGTAAGGCCCGTTTCACATGCATGCGATTTTCGCCCGCGACCCTGCGAATTCCGTCGGTCTGCGTCTGCGGTCTAGTCGAAGACTGGTTGCGATCGAGTTTCGTCCGGTTGGAATTCAGTGTGTTCGCACTGCGACAGACCAATGGCGAGCGCCGAGACGGCGAGCGAAGGCGCTCTTTCTGTCCCTGTGTCTTCCTGTGTTCGTTCCCTTGCGCCATTCAACTTTGTGATGAACCAACCAGCCCAACAGCAAGCACTTCTGTGACGTGCGGTCACGTGGGAGCTGTTGCCGCGGTGGAAGCAAAACTGTTTATTCTAATCAAAACATGCGAAATAATGTCTTGCATCTGAAAATACGCTGGTCATAACATCACCAACACGTTTCGTGTAGCGTTTCTGCCGCGTTTAATCATGGATTTCCTATGGAAACATCAAGCAACCTTGCCTGTCCCTCCGACCGAATTCGCAGGGTACGCGTTGCATGTGAAAGCACTGGCCGAAAATCGCACTGCGGGGTCACCGACTAGGCTGGCTGTCTTCGTCCCAGTCGCAGCATGTGAAACGGGCCTAGGTGGCTGTACGGGATCGGTGATGCGCAGTGTCATTAGGACCGGTCGCCCGGTCTCGGCGCGCCTCACCGCTGCGGAACCCCCTTTGAACCCCTCCCCCGAAACCCGACAACCCGAAGTCCGCGCTCCCTGGAACTGTCTCGCGACGCGATCCTGCGACGAACATCTTGTTCGGAAGGTCTCGAAAAACGGCAGTCTTGTCAAGGAGGGGAGCAATGAAAATGACGGATGGGCAGCGGCGGCAAGATTGGAGATAACCCCAACGGACGGGTGTCGGTGTGGAAGCTTAAGCCGCGTGTGCTCACGAGAACGCTAATCCCCCTGGGAAAGTCGGGACCGAGCGGGCAGTCGCGCGCAGAGGAAGCACGCCGCCGGAGTCCGATGATAGCTCTAATTGCGGAACGGCGCCAGGGTGGACGAGCTTCGACGAAACCGATAGCACGGGCGGGCACGGTTATGTGGTTGTTTTTGCTTTCCCTTTTTTCTGCGGAGAGAGTGTTTTGGTGATACTCAAAAAGGCTGCCGGGCGGGGCAGGCAAACCCGTGGACCAAGGGTTGTGGTGTGTCCTGAGAAAATGGGTCTTTCTTTTTTTTTTGAAGTGAATTTGATGTCTGTTTTTGTGTTGTTTACTTTGGAGAGAGGGTTATATGC
Organism: Amblyomma americanum; assembly: GCA_030143305.2. Classification (NCBI taxonomy): domain Eukaryota; kingdom Metazoa; phylum Arthropoda; class Arachnida; order Ixodida; family Ixodidae; genus Amblyomma; species Amblyomma americanum. The sequence goes on along the minus strand of JARKHS020035923.1, from coordinate 183,520 downwards.
CTTGCGGTAATTGGAGGGCCGGCCATTCACTTGTTTAACCAATCATGTTAATAGTTTGACGTGATTGGACGTTACCGAATATGGGTCGGGCCTGTCTTGCTCGCCGAGTAACGCGAGGTGTCAGAAATTTAAATGCGATTAGGACTTAAACATATTTGGTCGATGGAAGGTCAGATGAGACACCAATTGCGCTGTGGAGGACTTGTGTCTGCTGTGAAGGCGTTTGTAACCGCTGAAGAATGGCGCGAAATTCGAACCATTTGTGGCGTGCAGGCGTCTTTTCTCTACTTCCCGAGTGGCTGCTTGGATGTGGCAGGCACACCCGAGCGCGCCTGGGTTTTCTCTTGCGCGAATTCTTGCTGAAATGTATACGCGCGGCTTGGTACAGTATTTCTCTTCTTTGTTCAGAAGACGGCGTCGAAGTGTCTACAATTTTGAAACCGCTGAGTCCTTCTTGGTGTGCACTGTATACAGCACTTCCAAGCGGAATTCTCTGTTAGCGGTTGAAACGGTCGTTGGTTAACGTTGGTAAGCGGTGACATGGTTGACTGCAGGTAATATTGCTCGAACCATATATGGTGGAGGCGCCTCGACGTAAACACCAAACTAGCCTACGTCTTACCGTTTCTTTTCGCCGTATGGTTGGGGGTGAGACACTTCGTTTCTGTAGACTTGGCTGCCGTTGAATCTGTCTCAACCCAACCTTGCTTCCTGCCTGGCTCACAGCAATGTAGATTTCAGGCCTGTGCGCGTATACATAGATTGATACTTCCATCATACTTCCTCCAGCCACTGATTTGGGCGCCGAGCAGGGTGAGTTGAGTTCGCCTAAACCGCGAACTTATCTACTGAGCAAGCGAGGCGAATAGGCACAGCCCGTTCTGTTGTAGGAGTTTTTCGGCTCTGCGGAAAAATTGGAGGGGCTGTTCCGTAATGTGAAGTTACAGCTTCTGCTTTAAGAGGTTGACGTCTCTCGCGCGAGGGAGGGAGGGGGGGGGGGTTAATAGGGGTATGTATACGCGAGAGTGGTTTGATGGGTCACATTATCCGTGGCTCACGTGACACCGGCGTCGGTTACTGGAGGACGCTGTCTTGGCACTGGCGTCTCGCGATCACGTGGTGCGTTGACGCGTCCGCACGTGCTGTGGGTTCCGCCGCACTTGTGCCGCTGGTCACGTGAGGATATGGCGCCATTTCGTGCGAACGAAGCGATCTCCACGGAAACTGAAAGTGCGGCATGTATATCGGCGACGGCCGGCAGGCATTTTCGGCATCGCTTGATTTTCCTCGAACTTTTCGTCTGTACCGAGGTGCTTCGGTGGCAGGCGAAGAGACATAAAGGCCCAGGGGAGGGGGGGGGGAGGGGGGGGAAGGAGATTGGCACCACATGGACTGCGTCGATCTATGTAGTCCTGCCGCGTTCGAAAGTCGTCGACCGGTCGTCTCGGGGCGAACCCTGATGTGAGAATGCCGCTGCGGCCGGCACTCGCTCGGAGGGTCTGTCCGCGGGCACTGACCACTAGCGTCGACGACGATGCGTGGGGTCAGCCCCGGCATTTGCACGACGGATTAGCGCGGGTCGCGCGCCTGATTCGCCCCTTTTGGCCGCGCGCGATTCCACGTCAAGTGTGTGCCGTCGCGTGCGCCGACCTCCGCCCACATCGTGTGTGGCGGGGATTAAGATCAGGAGACGTGTGCCGCCCGCCGTTTGTTGCTGCCGAGTTGTTGTCCTCCTTTCCTTCTTTCTTTCTTTTCCGGTTCCTTTCCGCGTCCCCCCCACCGTTTTTTTTTTTTTGAACGTCAGTACAAGGCCTTCGTAGCGCCGCGGTTTACAGAGCATCATGACCACCTGCCCGACCTATACACGGGGACATATGTCGCTGCCCGTTGTAAAGATACATTTCGTTTGTGCGGGCTTCCTTTCACGAAAATGCTACTTGATGCTTATTATTCGTTTTTTTTTTACACTGTTGCAACGCTTTGCGTGCACTGCAAGGCACGCAGTTAGCGGCGGCCACGAGAGTAATCTCGACCACCGGCAAGATCCTTCACCGTTCGCTGCACAGTGTTTCTTGCGCTCTGCCTCTATCGAAATGCGGCCGCCAAGTAGAACACGGGAACTCGTTGTGGATCACCGTAAATGGTGGCCCACCGCGCCGGGTGGTAGCACCGGTTCCCGAGCTCGTTCATGCATCCTTACCCCTGCGGGGCTGTAAAAATGTTGGCCGCGTAGACTTTTTCCTTTCAGCGATGCTGCTCTTGCGTTGACGCCTTTAATGGAAGTTGAACGCTCTTTCAGTTTACAAAAGCTGAAGGGGAGCATTACTTTCGCTTGTTGCTTCGCGCTGAGCACGAGCTCGCCGCGGGATCCAATCCTATAGTCGCGGTGACCGCACTTCGATGAAAATGTCTCTCGTTCGCCGACGCGTGAGAGCCAGGTCGAGCCTGGATTAGCTGCTTCCTCATGGATTGGGAGCAGTATTGGCAAAGGATTTGGTTGAAAAAGAAAAAAAGAGCGCTTCGTTAGGGCCACTTGCCAGATTGAGGAAACATTACGCATCTCATGAGGATTATGTTGGGCTTAACAGTGTGCGACTCCTCTGGATTATGCGCCGGCATCAGCAAGCGGATGCTGTGCGTCGGCACGCAGCCAGCACCTTCAGTGCTACGCAGTGCCGCGGCGGTGGGGGGATGATCCAGTGGGGGCATAATGCGCAGCCCACCCGTTCGCGGAATCTTGGTTCGCTCTCACATTTTGCCCTCCTTTCGAAATAGGAAACCTGCATTGGGCCCAAGCGACACTGAAAGCGTTGCACTGGACGAATAAAAACTGCTCCCGTCAGCCGCTTGGGCCATTACGAACGCGAGAGCACATTCCGAGCGATCATGGTGGCCCGCGTTTGGCTGATAACACTCCTCGCCTGGCTACTCTCGACGTAGCCCACACAGCTGGCGCACGCCATTTGTGGCTTTGGCACAGCGCGGAAGCTCATGCCAATCGGCGCAGGAAGGTGGCACGAAAAAGCACTACGGGTGCACCAAAAACTGCTTGCTTCTCCCGCTAGGATGTGTCATCAAACACGGCAAGCATTAGCACAGGTTCCCTGTTGCTGCAGCGCGAAGCACGCCGGACAGGGAAGGGAACGAAAATCAACTCGCCCATTTCACTAGTTCCCTGTTCTTGTCAAGCTCTAGCCCGCCTTCTCTATTACAGGTGGCGACCGCGTGAGCGCGCATACGCGGTGCTGTTGGAGTGCGACGAACAACCACTCAAGTGGGGCCGTCTCCGACGAGTGCGCGGGCTCCTTTCCTTTTCTTTTGAAGCGAAAGCATCGCGCGCTAAATAAAGCAGATTTCGCCGTGCGTTGCCGGTTGACCTTGAGGTGAGCCAGAGGTCAAGTGTGGCTATAGGCCTTACCATATGTCGTCCACCATGGTGTCCCACCATTCGACCTTTGACCTTTCGATTCGCCGCTAGAGGGCGATTGAATAGTCACGTTACAATCGCGTGATGTCGCGCGATGGAAACTGCCGTTGTGACGTCAGTCTGGGGGGAAAATGTATAGGCCGCAGCGTTCATTGGGTGACCAACCTCTCGCGATGAACCATTAATATGAGTTCAAACAATATCCAACTAGCCCAAGTTTCTGCCTTACTAATTTAACTGCCACCTGCCAGGGTGGCAGGGTGGGCGCGCTGCCTATCCAGTGTGCGGAACGCACACAACGTTAGAGACGCCAAGACGCGTCTACTTGCCCGATAAACCACAGCTTTCGCTCTCTAAACAGGTCCAGCAGTAGTTGAACTGTAGCTGATTTTTTGTACTTGAACAGCGAAACCGCAGCGCTCGTATACGAATCGTAAACAGTGGCCAGGGCCTGTCCACGCTTTTTGGAAAAGGCGGACGCCACGTGTTGCTGTCGCTCTGACCTTTTCTGCGATGGTCTGTGTGGACGATTTGAACGATAGCTCATAGGTGTATGCGCTGCCATCGTGGAATGTTAATAACGCGTGCTCCTGCTACGACTTCAAAGCTGCGAAGGAGGTGTGTTTTATTTTATTCCTTTTTCATTTTTCGTTATCTTCTTTTCCTCACAATAGGTCGATACATTCTTCCTGTTAAGCATGAAGTGTAATTAGCTCCTGTCCTCGGTAGATTCAGGCATCCTCGGTAGATTCAGGCGAACGTCGTTTGAACCTGAGGCTGAACGCGACGACGCTGATCCTGAAGCCCGCCGGGAATGCCGTCATCTTCAGTTGGAATGACATCTGTATGAGGGAACATTCCACATCGCGGAATGATATCAAGCTATGGCCAAGAGAAAGTGAGCGTAGCAGGGGGCGGCAGAAGGCTGGGTGGGCGGATGAGATTAAGAAGTTTGCAGGCAAAGGGTGGCCGCAGCCGGCAAAGGACAGGGCTAATTGGAGATACATGGGAGAGGCCTTTGCCCTGCAGTAGGTGTAGTTAGGCTGATGGTGATGATGATGATGATGAAAGAAACCAGTGTGTCGCCAGTAGAAGCGCGCTCTTCGGGCCTTAGAAAGTTCTCGAATGTCCGCGGATATCAGCTTCAGCGCGTCGCACATTGTGTGGTACTGCGATCCGCCCTTCACATCACTCGGAATCCGCGGCGTCGGTAGGGGGAGAAGTCGTTTATACGCCGTTACGGTTGTGTTTGCGTGCGCTCCAGTCTGGGGCTCAACAACAAACAAACGCTGCGCGTCTGTAGAAGAAGAACGCTGTGTGTCTTTTCTAAAAAACGCTCCTGCACGACTCCTGGTTCAACTTCGCTGTCACTCAGCGCGTCCAACCAGCTGAGGAACGCGCGCCACTCTGGGTGCCGGCGACTTCGGGTGTGAGCCGTCCTGTGCGCTGCGTCTTTCCTGCAACGAATTTTATGCTTGCTCCTATTGTCGACGACGAAGAATAGCTACAGATTTTGTTAGCAGTTCGCCGTTCATCTAGTCCGTGGGGAAATTGCCTCTACTCTCTCTAAGCTGACTGGAGAGAGTGGAGGGGTGAAAGCAGGTTTCGGAGCCTAATTACGCGTAATCATAATGGCGTGAATATGAGCGGCGGATAGAGTGGTATACCTCCGTCGCTGCGGGCTGTCTATCGGTGGCGACGTTTTATTTGTTGCGGCACCCTCAGCTTGTTGCTTTGCAAACGGTACCGAATACCCTTGTCTCATCGTGCTTCGCCGAAAACCGGAAGTCATCCGCATTCCTAAACTCGGAGCACTGTCGATTAAGGGTCTGCTACTCCATGAAGTTCGAACGGCCGGCTATAGAAGCGAAGCAGTGACAGACCGCAGCCGGCGCTTATCAGTGTAGACTATGCGTCGGTAGAAAGCATGTATTGCCGGTTGGCAGTCTATTCCCAGCTTTTTCCCTTTTCAAACCGTCGATCACAGCTCTCACTTTTTTCGCGAACGATAAGAAAAAAAAAGTTTTCAGTCGACCGCTTGCACTAAAGCTTGTTCGGCGTTCACGTTTCAGTTTCTCTTCTGTTGGCGCCAGAGCTATGGGTTCGCTCTTGCGCTTTATATATCCGAAATATGTTCCTCTTTTTTTTTTCTCCCCTGTATACCGCATTCAGGCGCCTCCTTTATGAGCGAAAAATACTGTCACCGGTTTCTTTCCCGCTGCCTCCGCACGCCCGGCGTTGCGCACGAACCCGGCCGCCTCCGCTTTTATTGAATTCGCCTTGGAGCGTTTTAATCGCCAAACTCTCCATTTACGGGTCCTGAAGCTTTCGCGTCGTATACGCGTTTGCTCCTGTGGTGTGAACTGATTGATAGCTACCGTGAAACTCCTCAGCAGGGAGGGAAAGTAAAACGAGCGCAAGAGGAGAAATTCAGCAGCAGCAGTAGCGTCTAATAGTGCTCCAAGCCGGCGCCTTGTGTAACGCACAATTATCCGCGCGCGCTGTCGAATTCGCGCGAAAGTATAAGTGCGAGCGGAGATTCCCGGCGCGCGGGCTCGCACGCAGTCAATCACGTGGCGGCAAGCCCGCGCTGTCATACCGGTGAATGAGCGCGATTGCGATTCAATGCGACTCTATAGTGTTTGAATGTGTGTGTCTGTGCGCGCTATAACCGTTGGCGATGTGCGTGTGGCGAAAAGGGAGCGTCAGAGGAACTCGCCGGTATCCCTTCGCCGCCACCCAATCTCGGCAGCGTGCGGCTTGGCGGGTATATAGCGTCGTAATTCTCGCGGCTGGCGAAGAGGGAACGAGAAGCGAGAGCCTCGGCGAGATGTGTTTCACGCAGCATTGAAGAAGAAAGGTGCCGGGCTGTTTGGTTGTTGTTTTTTTTCGCCGATAAGGGCACGTGGCAGCGCGTATACTATGTTAGCGAGGATTTTAATTACCGCTTGCGATCACAGCGTTCGGGTGAACCGTGCATGACGATTGTTGAGGTGCGTCGGGGGATGCCCAGATGTTACGCTAGATGGAGCTTCCGGAATTACTTTCACTTTTCCGGTCGGGGCACTTTTTTTTTAGGCGCCCACCCATTTCAAAGGGAAGGCCACACTGTCATCATCATCATCCGTATAGACCGTGAAAAATAGCCTTGAATAAAAAAAACAATAGCGAGAACATGGTTCAAAGTAAACAAGGGCGGGAGAAAAAAAAGATTAGATAAAACAATTTTACTGCTTTATTTACTATTACTGGCAAGGTGGCACTCCACCGGCCCGGTACGAAGGGAATGCCAGTAGCTGTCTGTCTAGCTACTGTAGTAGCGTTGTGTCACTTGCAGTTGACTCGGAGAAGCGCAGTTACTACACAAGCGACACCTTTATCTTCGCAAAAGATGTTTTGTGATGTTTTACTCCGGTCGCCGAGATAGATGGCTCGAAAGAACGATAAGGTAGTATTCTTTTATACTTAGAACTAGGAGAGGAGCGGTGGGAGAGAGGGGGGGGGGGAGCACTTAATTGATGTTCAAGCAGGCAAGCATTTATCTTCTTTTCTCCGGTGAAGTTTCGAGTCATGTTGAAAGAAAAGAGTGGTTTCTGAGTTTAAGAAAGGGCGCAAGACTTTGGGGTGACGACGAACGTAATTTCGGTGGATGTAACCAGTTCTGCGAAAATTTTTTATCAGAATCTGAAGAAATGCGGGCATGTTATGAAAATGATGTATTTTTCTTGTGAAATTATTACTCGCGATCAAACATGGCTTTGTAGCCACTGTTCTGGTGGCCGGTTACTATACGTGAAGTATTTGCGCGCTGTCTGTGTCTGTCCCCACCCCCACCCCACTTTTTTTTTTCTTCTGTATATGCGTAGTACGGGATCGATGATACGCGGGGTCATTAGGACCGGTCGCCCGCTCAGGGCACCCCACCGCTGTGGCCTCTCTTTGAACCCCCCCCCCCCCCCCCCCCTCCTAACCCGGCGACAGGCGGTGGCGGGACGCGCGCGTTGTTCCCCCCCCCCCCCCCCTCCCCCCCTCGTCTTGACAGACATCAGACGCGGCGCGGCCCTGCGACGAACGTCTTGTTCGGAAGATCTTGAAAACCAGCAGTCTTGTCAAGGAGGGGAGCAATGAAAGTGACGGATGGGCAGCGGCGGCTAGATTGGAGATAACCCCAACGGACGGGTATCGGTGTGGAAGCTAAGCCGGGTGTGCTCACGAGAACGCTAATCCCCCTGGGAAAGTCGGGACCGAGCGGGCAGTCGCGCGCAGCGGAAGCACGCCGCCGGAGTCCGATGATAGCTCTAATTGCGGAACGGCGCCAGGGTGGACGAGCTTCGACGAGACCGATTGGTCGGGCGGGCACGGTTGTGTGGTTGTTTTTGCTTTTCCTTTTCTGCGGAGAGAGTGTTTTGGTGATACTCAAAAAGGCTGCCGGGCGGGGCAGGCGAACCTGTGGACCAAGGGTTGTGGCGCCTCCTGAGAAAATGGGTTTTCTTTTTTTTTTGGAAGTGAATTTGATGTCCGTTTTTGTGTTGTTTACCTTAGAGAGAGGGTTATATACCTCGCGGTAATCGGAGGGTCGGCCATTCACTTGTTTAACCAATCATGTTAATAGTTTGACGTGATTGGACGTTACCGAATATTGGTCGGGCCTTTAGGTCTTTAAAACCAGGGCCCGGAGCCCTGGAAAATTGTTCTGGGCTACGTTCAGATGTAATGCATCTTCGGCTATGCCGAGTAGGGGCCTCCCCTAGTGTTAGCCAGTTCCATCTTTTTGTTGTTTACCTTTTTTGCCGCTTAAATTGACTCTTGTGTACCAACTTGTTCGTAATGTAAATTTTTGTATATAAAACAATCCAGTCGTATACTTCCTTAATACCTGCATCCTGATTCGTCGCAAGACCGTCTCTGACGGCGCACCCCTGATGCGGAGAAACCCTTCGGTCATCAAATCGAGCAACCGCCTCAGGCGGTGGGCACTTCTGGTGCGAAGGAGATAACGAACCTTGTAGGTCTGCAAAATGACCTACAACTTCACTTGCGTGCGTTGGCTTTTTTACATGCATAATTTCCCACACACTTAACGGAAAAGCGCTTTTGATGTCCTCAAAGATGTTAGCCTTGGGATTTTTTTTTTTTTTTGCAACCGTTAGCACGCGTCATTCTTATGAAGTCTGGTTTATGCGTTTACGAGTGACACCTTTAACTTCGCAAAGCCCTCATGCCGCAGCGCCGACAGGGAACACAACGAGACATTACTTGCGTCATCCCTGCGTCTCTTCACGCTTGTAATCGGCTGATGTGGCCGATCTACTGTGATTTTGCTTTCTCCCTTCCGTTAGGCGTTGCAGTCGACTGCTGTCGCCTTCATCGTATGTAAGCTGTCGTTCGATTTAGAGAGCTCCATCATAATGCATCAGAATTGGTTGAGTGGTCCGTCCGTTAGCTGTTGGAAGCAGATTCCAGGTGCGCTTTCGTGCGTGAAAGTTGATAAAATGCCCGCTCCAGGGCGCTGTCCCCGTTGTTCGTTGACGCTGTCGTTTTGTTTCCGCGCCTAGCGGCAGCTGCGAGGTCGCGACAGATCGCATTCATCGTCGCACGGGCGCCGGATTCGTCGCGCAGAATCTATGTCCGAGTTCCGCATTCTGAACGCTTCAAATTTGGCTTTCTGCACGAAAGCGCGAACGTTTTAACTTCGAGTTCCGGCAGTGTTCGTTCTTCCCTATTCAGCCTTCTTCGTCCGTGCGCTGCTGGCTAGGGATAGGCGTCGCCTGTGTGTTCATATACACTCCGTTCTTCCCAAGTGCCGACGTTGCGCGTGTCGTGGTGAATGGAAATGTGCGGCGTTGTTCGTCAGTCTGAGGGAGGAAGGGGGGAGTGCCGTGCGCTTCATTTGCGAGCGCGTCTGCCCAGCCCGTTTTACAGTTCGCGTGTCCGTGTGTAGGTCTCTTTGTATCTCCTCACTTCTCCGTCGGATTGCAGTGCTCTCGACAAGCACTCTGTGTGTGTGTACAGATATGGCGCTAGCGAACGTATCGAAGAGTCCGACGTAACGCGGGGCGTTCGGGACGGCGCGAAGCGCTACTGCTTATACATATACACACAGACACCCAGAAACCCAACCGCGGAGGCTACGCACGCGCACATCCCTTCTGTGCGCACCCGCTGTCTTTCTTATACGGCGCGCACGCGGGGTTTTGAATAGCCTGAATCAAGCGAGCGTATTATTACCCTCGCGTCGGAGGAACGGGGCGGAGAGCCGCGATGAAAAGTTGAACGGGCGCGCGCTGTTTGTGTTACGCAGTACGCGCGCGATCCCGCGTGGCGTCTCGCGGTTTGTTGTTACAGCCCGCGGGGCGAAGCCAAGAAACGGAACGCGATGAGAAGCGGAGACAAGAAGAAAAAAAATGAAAGAAGCAAGAGGCGCGGATCTTTTCTCGAGCGCGCGGTCGGATAAAATGAGGCGAAGCGCGGCTTTGTGGCGGTGGGAAACTGAATCCCGATAAAAACTTGGGCCTCGGCCCGCCGCCGCTTGCTGCTGCGGTAGCTGCGCGCGCGGCGCGTACGCGAACTTGTGAGGGGTTGTAGCGGGTTGCCGCTGCGGTTGCTCGCCTGCGCGATTGCAGGGAGGGCTTGTTGCGCCGCGAGATTCGTAGATTTCGAGCGCTCGCGCCAGGCAGCCGTGGTAGCACCTCTTATATTCCCTGCGCCTCCCGCGTGCGTCGTTTGCCGTCATCAGAGATTCGTATTCGCTGCGCTTTGCGTCGCGCATTTTTCTCTCGCTCTCTTCATTTTCGGGTGTTTTATGGTGTTCTCTCTCCGTGAATGTATTATCCGCTTCCCGTTGAGAGCTAGTGTACAGCATGTGTGATGTATGGAGATCCGCCGGATAGCAGCTTGCCATCCGAGCGAACTTCCCCGAAACCTTTCTGCCGTTACGCTGTTGTAAGCGAGTCGAGGGTGTGCATTTCGCGCTGTGCCCCTGGCGGTTCGAAATTGCGAGAGCCGAGCGCAGACCTCGAGCTTCGTGCTACGGGGTTGCTGCAGCTCTGTTGAAGAGGGTGTATTATTAACATAGGAATTGGAACCGTCGCAAAAGGCGGCGGCGGAATGATGTGCTAAAATCTCCGCCGTTCCTGTGAAGTGCGGGAGGCATGTTTCTCGTTAATGACGGTGCCCGGTTTGGTGTATTTCGCTTTGTTTTTAGCGGAGTTCAAGGTGGATGGCTGCGCAAAGTCGTCCCGCGTTTGTTTGGCGCTGCCTTTAAAGGGTGCTTCATCGTTGACACCGGTGCGCTGAGGCAAAACTTTTTCCTTGGGCAGTGCAGAGAAGCGCGATTGACGCCATGCTTTTCTTGGGATGCTTTTTGGCCGTCTTTTTTTTCGTTAAGATAAGCGTTTAGTTCTAGTATTTAATTGTGTTTGATGGCTTTCGATCTAGTACAGTGTGTGCGCAAAAACGTCAGTTCGGTTTGGTGCTGCCTTTGAAGCGTGCTTCACCGTTCACACTTCTGCAATGAGGCAAAACGTTTATTTTGTGCAGTGCAGAGAAGCGAGCTTGATGTCATGTCTTCCTTTGGTTGCCGTTTGGTTCTGTCTTTTGTTTCTTTGCTTGTTTGGTGAGATGAGCGTTTAGTGCTACTATTTATGTCCATTTGAAGGCTTTCGTTGAACAGAGTGTGTGTAAAGACGCCAAGCTGGCTTCGTTCTGTCGTAGCTCTCCGCCACAGCATAATTGCAGGTATGGAGAATTAAGTGCGATATTCAAGTTCCTGCTTATGGTTATGGGGTTTGACGTCGCAAACCGACTCAGGCTATGAGAGACGCCGTTGTTAAGGGCTCCGGAAATTTCGACCACCTGGAGTTCTTTACACAGTACACGGGTCTCTAGCATTTCGCCTCTATCGAAATGCTGCCTCCGCGGCCGGGTTCGAACCCGCATCCTTTGGGTCAGCAGCCGAGCATCATAATGACTGAGCCACGGCGGCGGCGCTCAGGTTCCTGCGTGTCACATACATGTGCAAGGGGCATATGGGCAACGTTCTTCGTAGTTCTCATTCGCTAAAAGTACCGCCTGCGCATAAATTGTGCACTGGTAACGGGCTACGCCACTACTCTGTTCGCCGGGCTATACAGAAAAACGAATTGCCAGCTCGATTTTGCCAGCTGTAATCGTTGAATTGCTGCCTGGTTCGTTCCATTCTGACGCGCTTGCTCATTTTAGTTTCCGTACGCCTTCCATACGGAGTTGCCCCGTAATCGCTTGAGGTATGCCCAGTCTTCCACGCTAAAACGCGATGCCGTACGAAGCCGAGACCCCCCCTTCTTTTTTTATATAACCGGTTTCGGAGATGCAACATGCTGCTGCGTGTGCTGGCGGCATTTTGATAAGCGTAACGGAAACTTGGGAGCCAAACGAGCCGTGGCTGGCGCAGGTGTGAAGCAAAACCGGCTGTCCTTTTTACCGCTCACTGCGCACTCGGCAGCCGTCCTCCAATTCACTTGAAATCTTCTCCGGGCCCATGGCTGCTGCGGGAGGAGCAACGAGCCTGTCTTATTTCATTACCATTGAGTCCAGAACCCGATCGCATGTATGCGAGCTTCATTTTCGTTTTCTAATCTCTCCGCGTTCGGTTCTGCGCGGGAGTTATCGTATTCGAAAATCGCGCTCTCGAGCAGGTCGCCTGGGTAATATTGAGTCGGCGCGCGCGGCACGGCGCCGTCGTCGGCGATAACAGCGTGTATCCTCGGGGCAGCTGTCTTTGTACGCGCGCGCGCGCGATTACGTGTCAGATGGGTGCCGTTCTCGTCGACGGCGCGCTGCCGACTCTCTCTCTCGCGGAAATTTGTTCCATTCTGTGCCGGCACTGGGGGGGAATAAGTTTGTATCTAAGAACTCGCGTGAAAACCAGGCTTCGGCTCAGATGGACATGGCCTGCCCGCGAAAACCCAGGAGATGGGAGGAAAAAATAAGACAAGGGGGGGGGTTCGGAAAGGAGACGAATAGCGAGACAGCGGCGGCCATCTGGCTGCGAGCGTTTCGGCGTATGCGCTGCTAGAGAGATAGAGGTGCGCGTCCCGAGGCGAATAATAATGTGTGTAACCGGTTCCGAGGCCGCTGGTGGTGCTGTAGTATCTGCGCGGCCCTTTCACTTTCGCTGAGAGGGGAAGCCATTGGGCCCGAGCCAAAGTCATCCCTGCTGCCGCTTGCGGCGCATTCCAAATCTTCCCGAAGAAAGTTGCCGATCGCAATACTTTTGCAAAAAGATAGAGCTTCAATCGTTCTTCGCTTTATATCTGTGCTCAATTGCGATTAATTTCTTTATTTTTTAAAATTGGACTTGTATGCTTGCACATCTTGTTTTTGTCTCTGTTCTACTTCTAAAAGAAACGCGTGGCAGGCTCGAGTGGGGGAGGGGGGGTGCTTAGTTCGTCCTCGCTACTTCTCGGTGGGCTCATTGCTTTGCTGTTAAAGTAAAAAGAAAAGGAAGACAGTCGGGAGGAAGGGTGCGGTAAAAGGGCAGGGAAAATATCTCGCGGGCGGCCGCGGCCTCGACGCATAAATGTAACGATTCGTACGGCGCGCGCCTAACGCGGCGGCGAACAGAGCACGCGCAGTTCTCTCCTTATCTCTCTCGGCGGGCGTTCCGAACTTCTTCGTTACGCACAGCGGCGCCATTCTCGGGTCCGCGTTATGCATGTCGAGGTGGGAGGCCGAACAAGAAGTTTTCCGGGACGGCTCCTGGGCCTCCTGCTTCCTTTTCTTGTTCGTCGTCTTGGCCGTGTTTCTTTTTTTTTTCCGTCACCTTCCCTTTGCACTTTCTTGCTTAACAATGGGGGGGACGAGCAATCCTTATGCGTCTTTTTCTGTTTTCTCGCTGTTGTCACTTACCCTCTCATCCCATCCACAGAACACGCTGTGTGCCTGTACGGGCAGATTGAGAAGACAAGCCTTCGCAATCCCGGGAACCGCCGCTCGAACTTTCCCATCCTTCTCACCCTCCAGGCCACGAGGAAGAGCGGGGGGGGGGGGGGGGGGGGGGGGGATAAAAATTGAAATCGAAACGCGGCGGCAAATATGCGGTCGTGCGCGGTCTGAAAGGGGAACGCGACGGGCGGAGCGGCCCGACCCTGAGTTTGCTGCCCGCGCGTAATGTGGGCCGCGGGCGGCTATCGCGCCTCTCCCGCCGTTCCGCGGCCTCCCTTCTTGGTGGGGGGAGGGGGGCTCCGCGCCATCGTGCACGAGGAGCTTGTGCGCGCACGCCCCCGGGTATCTCAATGGCTTGCGGTGGCGGTGGTTTGGCGAACAAGAAATTCCGCCCTATCTCCTTTATTCGGGGGCAGCTCTCCTTCCATTGCCGGCGACGCTTTGGCCGGTTGCTCCTCGTTCTTTCTGGTAGCTCTTTCCGCTGCTCCTTTCTCTCTCTCTCTCTCTCTTTTAAATAGGCCGGTGTAGTTGTGCGCTTAAACTAGGAGGAAAAAAAATAAAAAATGGGCGCTTGTGGTGAGCGCGGTGTTTATGGTGGTGAAGCGGAGGAAAGCCGTACTCGACACGATGTCGCAGTTCCCGTCCTCGTGAATGGCTCGCGGGGTGCGCGAGAGGTTCGTTAGCGCCTTTTTTTTTTTTTTTTGCCCGCCGCGCCGCGCCAAATCTGCATACAGTGCCGCGTCGCACGCTTTTCTTCGCGCCTTGTGTAACGCGTGCCCGTGTGTACGCGTTGCTCTCGGGGTGTGGTTTTTTTTCTTTGTTGCTGGACGCGTTTTTAGCTTTTTGCGCTTGGATCTTGTTCGCGTTGTTTTGCTTTTTTTTTCTTACTGCTCTTCTCCCGGCCGTTCTAACGGTTACGGCAGTACTCTGCGAGTTGTCGGTGTCGGCGACGCGCGTTCTTCTCGATCGTGTTTTTGTTTGCCCCGCCGCGCTAGATTTTTCTTTTCAATTTGGACCTAACTGCTACCACGGGCTCGTGTATGTGCAACGCGTTGTAGGTTTTCTGTTACTTTTTGTTTTTGCTGTTTTTCTTGCCCGTCCCCTCGTAGTGGCTGGGGCCGGGTCGTTTCTCCTCGACCCCCTTTGGGGCGCTGTCGACGCGGGCGCCTTCGAAAATTGCGCCCCACCGTCACCTTTTCCGAGTCCGATAGGAGACAACGGCTATGCGTGGCGACAACCAAAAGGGCAGCGCGCGCTCGCGATCTGGCCGTAGACGCTCGCGCCTTGGCTGGCGAAGAAAGCGGCTTTTACCGTTACCCGCTCCCCGTTCCCCGCTCTCCTTTTTTTCTTCGGGTTAGCAGCTCGGCCCTTTCGTCGTTAGCGTCGTTATTCGTGCCCGCTTCAGCGCTCTTGCCCTTACTGCGAGCAGTGGGTGGGGGGTGGGGGGTAATAATGGGACCCTCGGCGAGTAATCGCAAGCGGCGCGAATATGGGCGCCGTTTTCTCCGGACGCATATCTGAGTGGCGCATCGCATCCTCCGTGTAGCCGTTACGCGAGGCGTGTAGTCGCCCGCCTACAGCGCTTGCGCGTATACACACCGGGCCTCCTCTCCGCCCACTCCTTGTACCGCGTGGCTTGAGAGCATGTACGCGCTTGTTATGCGCCGTTCGTCGCGGCACGGCAGAGGCAGGGCCGCGGCTTGCGCGCGCTTTCGCCCCCGCTTTGCGAGTGAATTTTGAGAATAAGGAGAGATCCTCCCGAGGCGTGTGGTTTTGTAGTATGGGATGGCAGGTTCCCTTGCGAACGTTGCGTCCGCAATGGGTCGGTATTGGTCGCTGAGGCGCGTTAATATCGGCGCCCGTGTCTACGCCATTGGTCAGCGCATGTCTCGTCAGCGTGTATCTATTTGCGTTGCGCTGCAGGACGAAGACCTCCGCCGTTGGTCGTAAATGGTCTTGTCTTGCGCCAGCCACGGATTGTCTTTCCTAGAAATTTCCCTGGTGTTATCTCCACACGTGACCCACAGCCGCCTCCTCCGGTTGAAGTTCACTCTGTTACCCTATAGCATCATGCTCATCATCATCATCAGCCTGCCTACGCCCGCTGATGATGGCATACCGTCCGTTGTATACGTTGTGCACATTACAGGCCAAATTCCATTACGCACTTTAGCGTACACGTTTTCCTTACTTTAATTGACGACCCCTCCATGATCCCTGTACTTGTCAAGGAAGCGTTTAAGGGATCCATCTGATTTTAGAATCATGTTTAGCCGCTCCTTGGGTAAGGAAACATTCAGCGCGTCAAAGAGCCGCTTGTACGCGTCAGGTGTCGAGAATATGTGCGCCGAATAATAGAAATGTATTTGTCTAAACTAAAAAAAAAGCATGCATACGTCTACAATATTGTATTTTTTTGTAGGTACACGCGCCTATGTGCGCTTGTTTTGCATTTTACGCATATTGTTTCAGTGCCCTAGATGGCTTGGCAGTAAAACGTATTAGTTTGGCAACGTCTCATGGCTGCAATGCATTGGCAGTGTAGAGGCAGCAGCGAATGTTAATCGCTCTATGGTTTGCTCTGTCATTGTGCCGTAGACGCCCTACTGCGCAAGCGCAGAACGAGTTGTGCAGTGAAGCTTGCATACCTGTCAAGGAGCGGATGAAGGGAGCTTGAAAGTAGCGCTGTGGATACCTCATGAAAAGGACGCTCCAAGTAAAGCCTCATTAAGGGCATCTTAGTAAGTCGGATTTAAAGATTGACCGAAGGAAGGCGAGCCGCTTTTCAGGCATTTCAATGAGCGTTCTGGAATTTGGCCCTACGTGTCCCGCGCCCAAGCGTAATAAGATTTTCCCGACTGCCACTGGACAACCGATGGATGTTCTTTTTTTTAAATTCTATAGCATTAAAGTCCCCGTTCACCAGAAAATCTGTTTTCGGCGTTGTGCGCGAAAAATTATTCCTCTGGCAGTTAGGTCACCTTCAGGTGTCATGACAACTTGGCCACCGGATAGTGAGCAAACTGTTCACCGCGGCAAGTGGCAGTTAATGATTGGTCGCTCAGCAAGAGCAACCTGGGCTACATAAGGTCCACCGCTGGGAGCACCTGCCATCGCAAGGCAGGGGCGCTTAGCTTCCGCTGCACCACTGCGCCAGGGGGAGTATGAGGATCCTAGGGATCTATGGTTTGGTTTATGGTTTATGGGGGTTTAACGTCCCAAAGCGAAGCGACTCAGGCTATGAGGGACGCCTTAGTGGAGGGCTCCGGAAATTTCGACCACCTGGGGTTCTTTAACGTGCACTGTCATCGCACAGTGCACGGGCCTCTAGTAGGGATGTATGAAATGTAGAGAATGACTCTTCGTATATATGGGAATTAACCCATGACGGTATCGCGTCATACCTTTAAGGCGCAGCTTAAGTGTCCCCTCCAATATTTTTCCTTGGAGTTAATTTGAGCAAAAGGAAGGAAAGGGTTTGTGGAAGGGGGATAGGGAGATAAAAAGAGGGGGCTGTTCTACTGATCATGGATATACTCTTGCAAAATGCGATGCGCTTCAGCAGCACAACTGGCCTTCGGATTGCAAGCTTGAAGCCATAAGCCGCGTTTACATGAATGCGACAGAAGTCGACTCCAGTCCCCTTTTTGAAGGATGGTTGTTGTTTTGCTGTTTGGGAAAGGAAATGGCGCAGTATCTGTCTCACATCTTGGTGGACAACTGAACCGCGGCGTAAGGAAAGGGATAAAAGAGGGATTTAAAGAAGAAAGGAAGAAAGAGGCCGTAGTGGAGGGATCCGGAATTATTTCGACGACGTGGGAATGTTTAACGTGCACTGACATCGCACAGCACATGGGTGCTTTAGCGTTTCGCCTCCATCGAAACGTGGCCGCCGCGGTCGGTTTCGAACCCGGGCACTCCCGGTCAGTAGCCGAGCGCCCTAACCACTGAGCCACCGCGGCGGGTAAAGAGCAGGTTGTGAGAAGGAAAGGCTTGATTCGTCCTCTACTCTCTTCCTCGACGTTCTTGCACTCGCCGTCAAAATGGGGACTGGAGTCGTCGACTTCTGTCGCATTCATGTAAATGCCACGGTACGGGCCATCAGCGCGGTGTTGCCCTCTGGAGTGAAGTGCGGAGTCCTCCTGTGCGCGTACGGCGTGCGTGACACGTACTTTGCTACGTGCCATTTTAGGACCTAAACCTCGTCGTCGCTGACATTTCACCACGAGTGCCCGAACACAGCTGTGCAAGCGAGCCTTCGCTGTATTTGCGCATGTTTTCTTGCACCTTCGAAACGTGGTCTAACGGTGCCCCGTGATAAGAAGTATCTGTGTCAACGTCTGTTTTCGATCACGACGTGAAATCTGATGCATGCTGGTCTTGTGGTTCTGTGCTGACGGAGCACCCTCCCAAGAGGAGAAAGTGAGGTGGATGCTCGTTGGTTGGTGCCCCGACTAATCGAGCGGGCGCGCAGGACAACGACAGCCGACGGAGTCCTGGATTACGGACACCATCCGAAAAGGATGGCGATAACTACCAATGGGCCGTTGGTTAAATAGAAGTTGTTCTTACTCCTCTAGATGCATGATGAAAGCTGTAGTACACGTGCGTATCCACTATGGTCGGCACTGGGTCGGCACTGGGCACTATGGTCGGCACCGTACGGACGATGTTCAGTCCGCTGCTATACTATTACGTCGATCCTTTGTTTATACTCGGTCCTTGGCTGTGTCTCGCTCAGCATTTTTTTTAATCAAAGCTGTGCAAATGAATTTCGGCTGCGTAAACGTCGCCGTCGTCATATCACGTCGTGTCCATTAATACTGGCGAGCAGGCGAAGTTATGAATGGTTCATGGGAGGTTTATTGTCCCAAAGCGACTCAGGCTATGAGAGACGCCGTAGTGAAGGGCACCGGAAATTTCGACCACCTGGGTTCTTTAACGTGCAGTGACGTCGCACATTACACGGGCGTCTAGAATTTCGCCTCCATCGAAATTCGTCCGCCGCGGCCGGGATCGAACCCGTGACCCGATGGATGGATGGAAAAACTTTATTTTCGTCAGAGAGCATGTGTGGACGATTCCGTGTCAGATGGCCATCAACCCATGGCTGACGGCGACCTGGGTGGCCCACTCCACGGCCCTGGTCTGGACGACCGGGTCTGAGCTGGCCAACACGGCCTCCCACTGCTCGAGGGAAGGATCACGCATAATGTCCGCCGGTGGCGGTGCTATGCTACAGCTCCATAATATGTGGTCATCGGTTGCCAATTCGTGACACCATTTGCACTCCGGCTGAATGTCCGGGTAGATTTTGCTCAATACGTATGGGTTGAAGAAACATCTAGTCTGCAATCGTCGCCAGACGCATTCCTGCGCCTTCACCAATTGCTTGTCCGGGGGTGGGTAAATCCTCCGCTCAAGTCTGAAATGATTAGTAATGTCATGAAAGGATACCAGCCCATCTCTCGTGGACCTTCCCGGGACGTCCAGCTCACCTACTCGGCTGACGAAACCTCGAGCATTCATGTGAGCCGTCTCGTTCCCAGGGTTCCCAGAGTGTGCAGGTACCCAGACAATTTCCGTCTCCGTAATCCCTCGCTCCGTGGCCCGATTCAGCAACCGCGCCGCTGTGACAGATATTCTGCCCCTCGCCAAATTTCGGATGGCTGTTTTTGAATCGCTGAAGATCAGGTCAGCATTACTACTAGTCATAGCTAGTGCTATCGCCGCTTCCTCAGTGCTATCGCCGCTTCCTCCACCGCAATTGCAAATGCATCCTTGTCCTTATACTCGGCGACATCTACATAGACTGCCCCGTTGTACTTCCCGTACTTAGCATGTAAAGCTTTGGCTCTTGCCTTCCTGCGGTCCTCATGATGTATTGGATGCATGTTCTTGGGCAAAGGTTTTATGTAGAAGCCCTTGTGCATTTCCCGCCTCATCTGAATTTTCGTGTCACCGGCTGGAACGTCAACTCCAATGCCGATCCTTTCCAATATGTCCCTTCCTGCTTTTGTTTTTGAAAGCCTACCGAGCTGCATCACCAAGTGCGCCTCCCGTAGTTCTTCTAGGGTGTTGTGCACCCCTAATCCCAGCAGCCTTTCGGTGGACGCATTTTGAGGCAACCCAAGGGCCGCTTTATACGCCTGCCTAATCATAGCCTCCACCTTTCCTTTTTCCGCCGCGTCCAACTTCAAATAAGGCGTCGCATACACTATTCTACTGAGCACAAATGCCTGCACTAGCTTACACAAGTCTTTTTCCTTAACACCTCTCTTACGATTGGCGATTCTCCTGATTAGCCGCACCCGTGACCCGAGACACGAAACGCCCGAAACACGAGGCGTGATCTGCTGCGGCGATAGCCTAGTGAACTCGTGCAGCGGCCGGCGAAGCTCATCTGCTCGCGGCGCCGCGGGTTTATTTATTTAGTTATTTATTTATTTTTTTATTTATTTATTTATTTATTTATTTATTTATTTATTTATTTATTTATTTATTTATTTATTTATTTATTTATTGCCTCGGTTACACCGACGGAGGCGGCGTGGCTCAACCCATGAAGGGGCGCCTAAAAGCAGCGCTGTAAAAATGGGCATCCTATATGTAATGCAAAGAGAAGATACAATGGCTCCTCGGGGTAACAGAATGATTTCCAAGGGAAGGCAAGCGTAGCAGGGGCTGGCAGAGAGCCAGGCGTGCGGATGAGATTGAGAAGTTTGCGGAGAGAGGGTGGCCACAGCTGGCACAGGGCAGGGTTAATTAGAGGGATATGCGATAGGCCTTTATTGTGCATTTGACTTAGTCCTTTTTTTATTGTGGAAGTCGTCCACTAGACCATGCCGTTACAAATTGGTGGTGATGAAAAAAAAAACCAGCCGCGAATGAACACTTCCGCCGACTATCGTGTGCGTGCGCGTACGTGTGTGTGTGTGAGAGAGAGACTGAACACTGGGAATGAATGCGCGTGCGCATATATGTATTCGTACCTTTTCGCGGGAATATTTATGTGCTGCGTGCTTTTACAGTGATTTTCGGCTCTTTGTGAGACGATTCAGGACGCCTTCTTTTAATAAACGTCTCTTAGCGTGCTCAGGTTTCGTCATCGCTGCTGCTGCTCTCTGAGCTACTTCAGCTGCTATCCAGATTGATCAGAGTTGGTATAGGCGCTCGGTTTGGCGGCACTCATGAGCAGTAATGTAAGCAAACCACCAGGATTATCCACCGATCTTTCAAACTGCGCTAAAAACAGCACACTTGGCTTGGCCCCTCATGAAGTGGTGTCATCACATCCTTAAACGTTCTGGAAAAATCCGCCTCTGCCCGATAACGATTATGAACTCCTGAAGGTAAGTACTTCGTACGGAGGAAACTGTTGTTCATTCTGAGCCAAGGGTTTTGGGAGCATGTTGCAGGGATTCAGCGTGAACGACCAACTTACCATGGAAAATTTCAGAGGAATTTCTTGCATATCACAACGGATTGTGTGGACTGCTGCGAACAGCAGATGGCATCCTTTCTGCAGATCACAAAGGAATTGTGGCTGCCCGTAGCTTATGCAAGACATCATTGCTGTGTGTGTTTTTTTTTTTTAAACATGGAAGTAGCTGGAGGCCGAAAGTGCAAAGAAGCAAATGTATAAAAGGCATTGTCAAGGTGAAGAATTTGATTTATTGACAAAAAGATATTGTTGGAGGCAGCTTGTGTAGCAAAGCAGAAGCTCCTAATGACCTGACATAGGTGATAAAAGCCAACGGTTTGACGAAGGCTGCTAAAGAACAAACATTAGGCAAAAAGAGGAAGTTACACTTTCATGAAAGCTGCGACTGAAGAGCAACTTAGCTAGTGTGGTTTCGTTACATTCGTGATATGTCGGAAATATTGTTTTGATAAGCCGCTGCGTGTATATATATTTATATATATATATATATATATATATATATATATATATATATATATATATATATATATATATATATATATATGCTGCCCTGACGAAGGGAATACCATTCCCGAAACTGTTGGCACAATAAACCTTTAAAACGAACAGTCGCGTTTGTCGTAATACTGTACTTATATATATATATATATATATATATATATATATATATATATATATATATATATATATATATATATATATATATATATATATATATATATATATATATATATATATGCATGCCATTCTTTACAAGTCCTTTGAAAGCCTTCCAATTGCCGAGCTCGGAAGCAGCAACATTGACCCTGATTATACTAATCTGACCCACTAATCCACCTTATTGTACCCTGTAATTCCCACTGACCACCTTAATTTACCTACTAAATCCGAGTAATCCACCTTACTCCATTTCGAGGTGGGCCGACTTCCAAAACTTTGGGGTTCGTGAAATTTTCTAATCTGGGGCGTTCCCCTATGATTGGCCTACTGATGGCCACACGATGTTGCTGACGTCACGACCCTCTCAGTTGCACTCGTAGTTCGCGGAACGTCCTCATACTAATACTGGCGCAGTGGTGCAGCGCTGTTAAGCGATGCGCCCGTACAGACGGGCAGGTGGCTGTTTCAAACACAGCCGCCGGTGGGGCTCGCGAAACCAAGGTTGCTCTTCCCGAGCTGTCTTAAGGGGGGACACTGGTCTTTGGGACCAAAAAATGACCCAAAAATCATTTTTTTAAAAATGACATTTTGAGAGCCTATAGCTATTATTCTTCAGCTCTACCAGTTTTCTCCTCCAGGAAATTTGTATTTTGACCATAATATTAAATTTAGATCACTGTGTGGGCTCAATTCGTGCAGGAGCAGGCGATTTAACACCATGAAAGTTTTGGGCACCTGGCTGTCTTAATACGTCAATATCTCAACGTCTAGGACAGATAGACATGTCATATTGTTTGCGAAGGGAAGCTGAAGGGACAATGTATGCAACAATCGAAGCACAGTTGTTCGAGGTTTTATAATTTTGCAAAGTTTATAATATGCTTGATATTTACATTTTGAATGCTGCTATTCTAAGTGCTTTAATATTACTAATGAGGGTAAAATGAAAAAAACTGCTTTGAATATTGCACTCTTTACTCACCATGTTATGTAGCCATGGGTTAAAAATTTTTTATTGAGCCATTTTTTTGTACCGAGGTACTATTAAATGACTAATTAAAATTAATTATCTTAGGAACTAACAAATTAATTTAAAAAGCAATTTTATATTTGAAATCGGTAAAAAAACTGAGCAAGTTGATACAGTTTCATTAGGATTGGACTAAAAATAAAATAGGTCTAAGACCAGTCTCCCCCCTTAAGGCTCATGCACAGCGTCACGGTGGGCAGATGGCATTTGCATTCAGTTTGGCAGCGGTGGGCAGGTTGCGATGACGTCACAAGCTCGCGTGGCCTCTTTCGACCGATGAGGGCTCGCCTGCAGCGCGCTTTCGGCGACATGTGCGTTCTCTTCGATGGCCGCGTAACTCGGCAGTGGTTCGCCTGTGCTCCGCTCCTTAACTTGGCAGGGCATACACACATCGCATGAAGTGGCGTTCCAGAGCCCGCCATTTCTCTTGAGATCTCGGACTGCAATTCCGAGAACGCTGTGGCCTCCTTCCTACTCACTCTGCCTCCATGGCCCAATCATGTAGCGAAGGGTACTCTATAGGGTGAATGCGGCTCAAATCCGGTTGCTTTTTGGCGGAGAGACTCTCAATATCTATGTTTAACCACCTCTTTCATTACAGACATGCACTTTTTAGTGGACCTTCTAATGCTGCCTTTTGGTGGAAGTGATTTAAAATCACACTTCCTTCAGTGGGCGTGTGTCATTATAGACCTGTCCCAGTGCGCGTTTCCGGGTTTCTATTATAAACATGCGCTAAATGGCTTCGCCATCGAGCATATCCGAACGCTATGCGACAGCTATCCTTCAGCTCTCAGTGTGCGCGTTTCATTTGTTCTCCTTGTTCTTGCGATCTCTCATTAGAATGGTGGATAAGTAGAGAGGCATCCCGCTCGATGCCGGCATCATGTATGAAAGAGTGGCCGTCGCGCGGGAACCGAAATGAGCGGAAACAGTGGAAACAGTCTTCTTGGCTGAGGATTGTGTGGCATACTGATGAGTAGACTGCTGCTTGCTGTCCTTCAATTTGTTTCTTCTTTTTTTTTCCGCTTTTAGTTTTTTGCACCCCATCTCTTCGTCTTGCTTTCGTGCTCCTACCGTCCCCCCCTCTAAAATAGCGCGTTTTTCTTTTTAGGGTGTAGGAGCCTCATAACCAGCTGCGGGGCGTCTAAATATTGCGGGCGCGGCAGTACCTACACCGCGCCATACTTACTCTCCGCGGCTGCTCTTTGGAACAATCGTGGATGCTGTCTTTTACTTTTTTCTTTTATTTTGGCTCTTGCTGCGTTCACGTCTTTCTAATCGGGCCCTTCTGTTCTCACTGCCCCCCCACACACACACTGTTCCTTTCTTTCTTTTTTTTTTCCTTGCCTTTTGTAAAACTCCTTTGCGCACCAGCCTGAGAACGGGGTAATTTATATGGGGCCAGCTTTATCGGCCAGAACCAAACGGCTGTGTAGGAACTCGGTTTTCGAGGGAGGCAGCGGGCTTGCGTGTACAGTATATGCATAAAAAGCGTGTCGCAAAGAAGGCCGCAATCACTTTATTTCATTCTTCGCCCGAGTTCGCAGGTTGCTTTCTTTTATTTTTATTTCTCCTCCGTCTCACTTCTTCCATGCTTACACGTGTGTGTGTGTGTGCATACGTGCTGCTCCGCCCCCTTCGTGCTGTTGTTATTACAGGGTGGCGCCTAAGCGGGCTGCACCGCAAGGCTGTCGGGCTGCGGTCGGCGGAAGGAGTATTCATTTGGCGCATTTCACACGCTGGTGGCCCCTCCCTCTTTTTTTATGCTGTACTGTTCGCTCCCTCCCGCTTGTACACACCGGAGTCCGCACTGCCACCCTCTTTCGCGGCTTAATATTCTAGTATTTTTTTTTTTCCCCTGTTCGTGTTCCTGCGGTCGTGCCTCTCTCGCTGTCAGAATTTGCTCCCGCCTGTTTTTTTTTTTTATCGCAGTGGCTTTAAAAGTTTGTTTTTTTTTCCTTTCGCGTTCGTGTTTTGATTCCATTTTCTGTGTGGGGTGTCGTGTTTTTTTTTTCTTTCGTGGACCGTGATATGTGGCGTTCTTCGGTGTGCGCAGTTTGTTCGCCGCCGTCACTGTCTTGGAGCTATATATGAGCGTAATTGGTTGGTGGGACGTCGCGCGTCGGAACAACCGCGTGGTTATCTCCGCCGGTGGACACCACTGCGTGTCCTTCCCGGCACGAAATTCAACTTGTACACCAGTTTCTGGGGACTCTGTGTGTGTTTTTCTTCGTATTTTTTTTTCTCTCTTTCGTGGTCACTTGTTTCTAAGTCTCGCTGGTCTTCAAAGGCGCTGCGCTCATATATAGTACTTGACTATGATAGCTTGTTGATCCTGGTTTTACTGCTTGCTGTATCCGTATAGGGGACGTCTTTTTTCTGTGTTTTTTTATATTTTTCTCCTCGCTGTTGCCCGCCCGGCTGCGTACGTTTATATTTAGTGCTTGAACTACGGCCAAGCGAAATGCGTTGGCATGCCGCGGTTAGTTGACGCTTTCGTCCGGTCTGCTTGCCGTTTTATCTCTTATTTAATGCTGTTTTGCTTCGTTGCACCATGGTTTTGTCCTTCGTGTTTGTTTGTCTCTAGGTGTTCAGAGAAATTAACCTGGTGCTTTCCTAGATGTGCGCCCGTGCATACTTTTATTTTTTTCTTGCAAGTCATGCGTACAAATGTATAAGTTAGGATATATACCGTTTTCACATGGTTCCATATAGCACGCCGATAAGAGGGTGCCCGTGGTTTCGCTTACACAGCCGTTTCTATGGCGTTGCACGTGGCCAACGAGGCGTGACCATCTCCCTCCACAATTTTTTTTTTCTTTGGCCCCCCCTCTCAGCTCTGACCGCGAAGTGACGCCATCTCGATTTTTTTTTGTCCTTCCTTTGTTGCGCTCTATTTCGAGGTTCGCACTTGCATGCATATAGACGTTTTGGGGGGTGGGGTTCTGTTCTGCGTTTCGTTTTATTATTTTTTTTTCTTGCCACCCCGTTCTGGTCCCCCTCGCTCGAGAACAGTGGCGTGGTGCACAAAGTGCCTTTCGCGCGCGCGTAACGCCGTGGCTCTCCATTTTCTTTCTCTTTTTTTTTTCCTTTGCGCGCTCCCCCTTTCGCTGGGTGAATAGAGACGATATGGGGCGTTCATAATAAATTTTAATGGCTCCGGCGTCCCGCGAAATTGCTACCGGCGCTCGCCCCCCTCTTTCTCTCTCTCTCTCTCTCGTTAGATGAGGCCTCTCTCTACTTAGTCCCCAACTGTCTCCCCGTTTATTTTTCTTTTTTTTTTGTTATTAGTCGGCGCTCGCGCGCAGAACAAGCACCCGCGCGGTTTTCTGAGCACATTGTCATCCGCCGGGAGCAGATAAGTCGCCCGGTTGCGCTCGCGCGCTCCCCTCTCCCGAGCGGCACGCGCTCTCCCTTATTTTGTCGCGGGTAACCGAGTTTTGTGAGCAAACTACGCGCGTATGTATAAGTGTACGGAGCCCGAATACGCCCGCTGCTGTACGCTGGGCAGCCGTTCGAGTCGCATAGGAAACAATCAGCACCCGCTTCGGTGGTGGTGTTGGTGTCGGCGTCGTCCTCATCTCGTTTAACCGTCGCGTTGCGCAGATGGAATTGGCTTCTTCTCTGCGGAAGAGGGCGGGGTAGTCGAGAGCCACCCAACCCTTTTTTCCCCCACACTGCACGTTGTTCCCCTTTCTTCCCGAGTGTGCTGCAGTCTCGTCGTGTTTGAGGCGCACGTGTGAACTCGGTTTGTTGCCCTCTTCTTAGGACGCGCGTGCAATTACACGCGCAGTTAGATTCTGAAAGAATTCGGGCACTTAATTTTTCGCGGCTGCGGGATCTCCAGTGGCGTTTCCATTCCCGTGCTTGCAAGGATTGCTGCCGCCGCTGTGACTGATGGGGAAAGGTAAAAAAATATATCCCCGTTCTCCTCCGTTAATTCGCCATACAGCAACCTCGGGCGGCAAACTGTTGCATTCTTCCAAGCCCTTCGGCCCGCTGCGCCCCGGGCAGCAGTATCGCTTCCCGCTCAAAGTCAGTGGCTTGTCGGCCGACTCCGTCACCCTGACGATTAATCGCGACTCACACGATTCCCGGTAGCGTGGTCTCGTCTCACCTGAAGTTCAGTCGCGGGGAACTCAGTTGACGGCCAAGGTGGTTCGTGAGCTCTCACCAGCGCTACATAGCAGTTCGCTGCGTCCTTCGTCTTATTACCTTCAGTCTCTCCAATATACCACGCGTTTCAGGGAAGCCCGCCACAAATCTAAAGCAACAGGGTTTTTGAGGTAATGAAAAGCTTTTTGCGACATAGTAAAACCGTTGTTGGCGGACGTCAGAAAACTGGCTTGATTAACTAAAGCATATTAATTTACTATTACCAATAGGCACCCGCTTACAATTAGAGACTTGTAGCCGGCCGTTGGTGATAGCCATGTCAGTTTGTAGAATTTCGGAAATGCGATTAACCTCGCCGCTGTGGCACAACTACTTTGTGCCATTTCTCATGCCATTCGAAAACCGCGCGCCTGCCGGAGGGCACAAAGCGATGTTAATCAAATCGCGACATTCCGTGATGCACATACCACGTGACAGTCTCTGCCCGCCCTTGCTGCGGTGCTCCCGACCCTTCTCCACCTCGCTGCAGGCGTGGCACAGAATGTCACGCCGTATGTGCAACACGGAATGTCGCGATTTGATTAACATCGCTTTGTGCCCTCCGGCAGGTGCGCGGTTTTTGAATGGCATGATAAATGGCACAAAGTAGTTGTGCCACAGGTTAATCGCTTTTTGAAACTCGAAGAACTGATATCGTTGTTACTAACAACCGTTAACAATCACTTTATTAGTGAACGTGACTCGCCTTGTTATTGACGCTTGCCAACATTGCTATTACTGTGGTGCAAAAAGCTTCTATTTACCTCAAAAACCTTATTTTTAAAAATTCGTGCCTGGCTTCCTTGAAACACCCGGTATATCGTTTCGGTGGATCCTGACGGCGTGTAATGCCTAAGTGCGGCGAGTGCATATGCGCTTAGTCCGCAGCTGTTGCTTACGGCCCGATCACGTTACTTTTTTCTCACAGGTAACTCTCACTTTCACACTGACAGACGTTACATCTCTGGTTTAGCCGTGTAGCCCTGCGCTCTACCTTGGAATCTGCAGCGTCAGCCCTAATACTTTAATTAGTGAATGAAGTTAATTGAACTAAAATTTAATTTAATATAATTTGGTTCAGTTGCCACCTGCCGCGGTTGGCAAATGGCAATGTGGAGACAGGAAACCTCCCCTCCACTTGCAGGGGAGGGGAGAGACATAATGTGGGAGGCGATGGGTGGCCAATAGCCGGATACAACTTAAGAACGAAGTGGCTTTTCCCCGTCAAAAGACGCCCTTTCCAGCCAATGGCGCCGTCCGACAATGCAGGGAGGGGTCTATCCCCGACCGTGGAGGTAGTGGACTATCCCCTTTCATCTGCCACTCCCTGCATTGTTACGCTAGCAGGGTCACGAGAATCGGCCGACGCTATTGGCTGGAAGGAGGTCCTCTGACAGGGAAGAGCCGCTTCCTTCTTGAGTTGTATCCGTCTATAGGGTGACTTGGCAGGCTGTGGCGAGAAGGGAGGAACGCGCAACCGGAGGGTGGCTACCGTGGCTACCGTGGAACCCAGAGGGTGGCTACCCTGGAAGGAGGAGGTTACGACGAGGGCGTACGAATGCGCAGCCTGGGGGTGGTGCCATGGCAGAAATGCATGGCTATATGGCTAAGCTATGACAGCTTTCGCTCTTTCATGCACTAAGCCGGTAAGCGTAGCTCTGCAAATGTTTTCTTACGGCGATAGCATTTTATTCTGCCAGCTCTAAATACGCTCAAATGTGCGCTAATCACTGATAAATCAACGGCTGGGGCAAATAAATGAGCCAAGATGAACTCTAGGTTTCTTTAGACCGCACCAGGACACCACATACAAAGTGCGAGTCAGAAGTTCGGAGAATTCGATCGTAAGAAGAAAAAAAAAACAGGAGATGCTTGCCATAACTCCTAGTTTTTCCTGTCCCCTTCGAAGTGGTCACCCTGTTGAGCATGCATGCACCGATCCGAGCATTTCTCCCATGATTCCATGCATCCGTGGAAGTCCCCAAGTGTGAGTGCGTTAGCACCTCCTGCGATTCCGACTCTTTCATTGTGTTAACTGATGCCCTTTCTGCCTCGGTTTCGTTTTCAGGGACAGGAAAAGTCACATGGTGTAAAGTCAGGCGATTAGGGCGGGTGCGGAAGCACTGTAGTGGTGTTTTCGTGAGCGGGGAACTAACAACGAGTGATGTGTGAGCGGTTGCGTTGTCATGGCAGAGAAGCCAGTCGTTGTTCTTCCACTCGTCTGGTTTTTTTTCTCCAAATATCTTCCCTTAGGCGCTTCAAAACCTCACAGTAAAATTTGCTGTTGACAGTTTATCTAGGAAGTAAGAATTCCTTGTGGACAATACCGGGAGTGTCAGAAAAAACAATCTGCTTGGATTGACATGACTAGGAACTTGGCGCGCTTTTTTTCGACCGCGTCGAATTGGTGGACATCCACTGCGACGACTGCTGCTTCGTTTTAAGATCATAACCGTAAACCCATGATTCATTTATCACTGGTTACGGCAAACGAGCCTGGGGTCGTTTCTGACTTGTCCGGATTCCGTATAGGAAGAAACACGATGGAACTCCTGTTCGTCACTGAGCAATCTTGGCAAAAGTTCGGCATAAATGCGTCTCGTGGTCAAAACGTCCTTCAGAATGCACTTAACTGTCCCGCACGATTGTCCTCCAATATCACAGACTTCGATCGCAGACCGCGGTCTACATGTATAGCCTCGCGAACTTCTGCTATCGTTTTCGGTGTTGTGGTTGACGGTCGTCCTGAACGCTCATTGTTGTGGACTGACGGTCGGCCGTCTTTGCAGCGTTTGTACCACAAAAAAACTTCTTGCTTCGGCTCATGGATTTGTCTCCAAAGGGTTCCTATTGCATGCGATAGGCTGGTGCAGCAGTTTTTTAATGCAAAATTTGGGGCATATTATTTGCCCCTTTCGGTTGAAGAGTAATGCGCCGAATCACTGAAGCATAACCTTTAAGAATCACACTGTACAAAACAACGCGTCCTCTCAGCTGCACGGCTTTCGGCGCGCTGATGCACAAGAGTCTGCTTGCCCACATTCTGAGTGTTTCACCTGAGACTTTAGACAATTTTTAAAAATAGGCTTTTCGAGTTAGAAGACCGCCTTTCTCGCCAGCGGTATAGTACATCAGAATACAGCCAAGAAGTGCTACTATTAGGCTGGTTAACTAATATTGAGTTATTTTTTTAACTGTTATTGTGAGTCAGCTTAATTATTGAGAGACGTGTAGCCCACCGTAAGTAGTATCCATACCAGTTTTTAGAATTTCAAAAACGCGGTTACCCTCGGCGCTGTGGCCCAACAAATTCTGGCTACATCGAGCCAAATTGAGTGGGCTTTCGAGAAGCTTGCAGGCAAAGCAACCTCTCCAGTACACATAACTCGACGAAAATAGCCAAAATTTGTTGGGCCACAGCGCCGAGGGTAATCGTGTTTTCGAAATTCTAAAAACTGATATGGATATTACATACGGTGGGCTACACGCCTCTCAATATTTAGGAAGGCTCCGGAAATTTCGATCACTCGGGGTTCTTTAACGTGCACTGACATCGCACAATACACTATTTTAGAGGCCCGTGTACTGTGCGATGTCACGTTAGAAGACCCCAGGTGGCAGGAATTTCCGGAGTCCTTCACTACGGCGTCCCTCGTAGCCTGAATCGCTTTTGACGTTAAGCTCCATAAACCATAAGCAGGAACTGGAATTTCGCACTTAATCCTCCATACCTACACTTCTGTTGTGGCGGAGAGCTACGATATAACGAACCCAGCTTGACGTTTTTACAGACACTCTGTTCAGCGAAAGCCTTCAAATGGAACTAACTGCTAGCACTAAACGCTTATCTTAACGAACAGACAGACAAACAAGCAAATAAAAAGACAGGACCGAACCGCAACCAAAGGAAAACATGACGTCAAGTTCGCTTATCTGCACTACATAAGCTAAGAGTTTTGCCTCATTGCACCGGTGCGAACGGTGAAGCACGCTTTAAAGGCAGCATCAAATCTGACGTTTTTGCAGACGCCAAAAGGCATCCCAAGAAAAACACGTCAATCGCGCTTCTCTGCACTACACAAGCTGAACATTTTGCCTCAGCGCACTAGTGTCAACGGTGAAGCACCCTTTAAAGGCAACACCAAACAAACGCGGGACGACTTTGCGCACCCTTCCACCTCCAACTCCGCTAGAACCAAAGCGAAATACACCAAACCGGGCACCGTCGTTAATGAGAAACATGCCTCCCGCACGTCACAGGAACGGCGGAGATTTTAGCACATCATTCGGCCGCCGCCTTTTGCGACGTTTCCAACGCCTATGTTAATTATACACCATTGTTAATAATACACCAACAGAGCTGCAGCAACCCCGTAGCACGACGCTCGAGACCCGCGCTCGGCTCGCAGTTTTGAACCGCCAGGGGCAGAACGCGAAATGCACACCATCGACTCGCTCACAACAGCGTTACGGCAGAAACGTTTCGCGGAATTTCGCTCGGACGGCAAGCTGCTATCCGGCGGATCTCCTGAAACTAAACTGAACTTTTGCTGAATATTGAGTCCGTGCTGCTCCTTGTATCGGCCATGCTTTGGCCTCGCGTTTGCAGGGTTGAGCGTCTAGAAAGCGAGAAAAACGCGCGGCCAGTAACAGCCAGCACTCCAGTCTCCGGCGATGCGGCGCACGCGGGCGAGAGGCGATGTGCGCACGGGCATCGGCACCGCCTTGGTGAAGGGTCTGTTGGACTGCTACGCATCTTCCATCTCTGCGTACGGTCGTATGCACACACACGCACCGCAGGGCCGCTAGGAGGGCTCTACTGCCATGACATGACGCATTGCACCTACGCACAGACACAACACGAGTGTTTAAGCGAGTACTTCCCTCTAGACGGCCTCATAAATAACTGCAATGTCGCCGCTCTAACATGTCTTAACTGACATCTAACAAGCTTGGTTGTGATTGTTTGGGAAAACTACCTTGTGTAGCCAGGTTTGAAGCCCTATATTTAACTCAAGGGCAGTATAGACGACAGCGTCACAGCGACATGCAATTTATATCCGCCAGGGTGCCTCCAGAACGAGTCAATTGAACAGCAGAATTGGCATGTTGTCTGCGCCCCGCTGCATTTCCGAGACGGTGAGCGTGAACAAGGAGTCGATGCACTCCGGCTGTTTATGCGGACTACAAATTCTTCAAAATGGAAAGGGTGGGGCCATTTTACGCATTGAACGATGAACTTCTGATTGAAGAGTGGTGCGAGCAATTATGCAAGTTTTGCGATTAAGTTGACTTCATCTGCTCCAGCAAAGCGGCGGTTCAAAGGACTAGTGCTACCTTTCATCAAAGAAGGGTCAAATATCCGACGCCGGTTTTGAAGGTCAGTGGCGATGCAAGCAAAGACATCTAAAAATTTTGTAGGGAGTATGTACAATGCCTCGAAACTGAAAAAGTAATTTGAAAGTAATTTTCATTACTTCTGGGAAGTAATTGTAATCTAATGTCATTACTTTGTGAGAGCAGTAATTTGTAATGTAATTTAATTACTTTTCAAAAGTATTTGCCATGATTGCTCTCTAGGTGTTCGAAATTAATCCTAAGCTCTAAAGTGGCGGTTGCACTAGCTGCAACACACACCACCTCATAATACACCGTGACAGACTCGCAAACTGCCGACCGCAGGTACCTCAAGGGTAGGATAGGACCACTCGCGGCTAAAATCCTACAATAAAGGCTATCTACCTGCACCGGAACACCTATGTATAGCCGGATACAACTCAAGAATGAAGCAGCTCTTCCCCGTCAAAGGACCCCCTCCAGCCAATGGCGTCGGCTGATTCTCATCACCTTGGTTGCGTGACTACGCAGGGAGCGGCGCCACAATGTAGAGATGGGACTATCCCCTTTCATCTGCCGCTCCAGGGTCACGAGAATCGGCCGACGCCATTGGCTGGAAGGGGGTACTTTGACGGGGAAAAGCCGCTTCGTTCATGAGTTGTATCCGACTGTATTATGGGTACCTGGTCACCAGGGCATCCAAGGGAACAAACGCACACACGCCTCAGGCCGAGTATTTCTCCCCGGGGCGCCCATTATGGACATCGTGGAACCACTACCCCGCTGATAACTTACGAAATACTTCAACATTTAAGACTAGCCCGTCGAATGCGCCCTCCGCCGGCTAATACCCCTGTCACACGGGCATTTCGAGGGCCCTCGAATCGATAGTCTATCGACTCAAAGGCGATCGAGCGCTGCCACACGGGCAGTTTCAATGGCGATCGAGTCAATAGCCTATCGAGTCAACGGAGTAGCGCAGAACTCCATCGAGATTTCGAGGGCCTTCGAGCGCTGCCCAAGGTTGCTAGCGTTGCTCCGAGCGGCGCCAAGCGCACTTTCGTACACGACACATTCACGGTGCAAAAACGTGAACAAACATTATTCGCATAAAATTTAATGTAAGCAGCCTGTAACATTATTTTAAAATTATATTAGACTGGTTTTAAGTGCATTAAGCGCATTCATTTTGCGTTGCAGTCTGCGTTGCTTGCGTACTTAACGTTGACAACATGGCGGCACCCTGCCCGCCTGCTTCACAGCGATAACAGCTTCGTCGCTAATTCCTCAAAGCAATATCGTGTTCTAAGCTGTTGTATTCGCCTTCGATTTGCCCATTCTTACTCTCGCATAAAGTTTCAAGAGAAAAATAGCTCTTGTTTTTCAGATATGGCGATTTCCCCGGTCTTAAGCCTGACGAAGCAGCGCTCCGACGCAGTTGGACTGGCTTGGTTTTGGCTCGTCTTGTATTAGAGTGGCTACAGCAGCGTATGCATATGTACGTCGCGTACGTGCAATTAAAATGGTTTTAACGACTTTCGCCTATGCCTGTATTTCAGCATTTAGTATACATTTATCAAATATTTTTGTTATTTTTGCAAAATCCAAAGTAGCGATTGTGGCGCCACACATCTGTGGCGTAAGACACGAGAACCATTTCAATGGCCATTGAGATTTGCCGTGTAGCAGCGGCGAGTTCGATGGCGATTGAGAATCTCGAAGACCCTCGACTCGAGGGTGATTGAAACTGGCCGTGTGACAGGGGTATAAGACTTTAAGCAAATAGGAAGAACTGTGACCCTGCAAACTACGAACCAATACCTTTAATAACCCACACAAATTACACGCGATCAATAATTCAACTCACAATGCAAATTTCGCGGTGGTGGTGGTGGTGGTGAAAAACATTTATTCTATCTATATACTGAGAGGTGTTCGGGGCTTCCACTAGGAGGAAGCCTCCTTACATATTAGGTGGAGTCCCCAGTCCGGGGCCCCATTGGTAGAAGCCTCCGTCCGGGCCCTCTGGACCTTGAGGTCCAAGCAGCCGAGCAGGGCCGCCTCCCAGTCCTCTCGGGTAGGGTGGGTGTTTGGTTAAAGGGCTGTGTTCTGCCGGCAGGCCCACACCGCACACTGTGTCAGCCACCTCCCCACAGTGCGAGCACCGGCCAGTGACCATATGGTCGAAATATTTCATTACAGCCAGGCACACAAGAGTATTCGTAAAAAGTAGGAGCAGCACGCGTTCGTCTGCTTTCCCAAGCCCTTTTGCAGGGGTTTAGATAGCGTTGATGTTCATGCTGATAGTATTTTAGAATTTCACAAAAGCGGAATAAAGGTTGTCCCGCATCCGAGGTATCAGAGTCGCTATGAGATACCCGGGAGATAAGTGCTCGGGCAGCCGCGTGTGTAGCCTCATTCCCTCGAAGACCCCGATGGCCTGGAGTCCAGGTGATGTGTTTAGGGGCGGGTTCCGTATTGCGAATGCACCAACTCAAGAAACATGCTGCTAGGGGTGCTATGCGACCGGCTTCGTAGGTTCGACATGCGCACGCTCCGCGGCAGTCGGTGATCGGGTAGAAGGCGCGCACTTATACCACAGGACATGGGCCTGTCAACTAGATCAAGCAATAGATATCTACAATCAACCAACCCGCAGAATGGGCGGAAGGCAGCGCTGGTCTTTTGGGATCAAGTAAGTCAACAACAGCTAATTGAAAGAGCCCGTGAAGCAGCCTACTCCACTGGGGTACTGGACTGAGAACTCCAACCACCGCTGCAGCCTTTAAACTGGTATCAATAAATATTTTTATCGTTATCTGCACTACTACTCCCCCCCCCCCCCCCCCCCTCATAGCCTCCGCCACTGTCCTTCCTGCTTCTGCAGTGTTTTACATGGCAGGGCTGCGGCCACCGTATTTCGATGGAGGCCAAGTGCAGCCCTCCACCGCTGCGCCTTTTCCTTTCTTCCTGGTTACTCCCCCTTCATCCCTTCCGTTACGGCGTGGTTGAGGTGTCCACCTAGATGCGAGCCGTTTACCGCGCCTTTCCTTTCTTCGAAAAGCAATTTTCGTATACCTGGCAGACAGTTGCCGGAGCGCTCCACGAAGACGCGGGCAAATGTAGAGCTGTACACTGAGGCCTGCAAGGTGCTGACAGCCCCTATGGCCTCTGCACATATACGGCGTCATCACGCGACACCGCTCTTGTGCGCTTTGAGCTGCCTATACCCACATACACGATGGGTCAGTACGCGCAGCTGCACATTGTTTTCTTTTTACCAACGATCCCTTCTAATTGTCTTATACTGATGAATGTGAACGTCGGCAGGGATTCTCGTAGCTGCTTCCGCTAGACTCCACGCATGCTTTCTTTTACATGCTTCGAAAGCTACTCAGTTGACATTTATTGTGCTGTAGAAAGGAGCAGTTCACTGCGCGGACAACGATTGTGTGTCGGTTTTTGGGAATCCAACAATAACTGGTGTGCGCACCGCTTTACGTAAACTGCTTGTGTCAGGACCCGCGCGTTGCTGTGCTTTTTTTTCTTTGTCGGTTCGTGTCCCACAATCACTTAAAACGCCTGCAACCGTTAGGTATACGATCCTAGCTGCCAATGCGACCCTTTCGTCTCTCTCTCTCTCTCTCTCTCTCTCTCTCTCTCTCTCTATATATATATATATATATATATATATATATATATAACGGACCTATCCTTATCGTGGTGCAGACAAGGCGACCCTGGGAAAAAAATGTAGTGACGCGAAGCTTGGCTTCGCTTTTCATTGAACGAGCGGATGGCAATGCGCGTCCCGGTCACTTGCGAAGGCCATTCTTTTATGCTTTTTTTTTCACCTTCGTTGCGACTGTAGCTTCCTTTTATTCGTTTTTTTTTTTGTGGATTCTTTAAACTGAGCGTTCCCGAAGAAAATAGCCAGCTCTTGTCGCTGTCCGGCGCGCAATGCTGCTCAGTCGCGCGTTCATATCCGTTTGCGTCAGCGGCACATGCGTGTCTCGGCTCCACGTTATCTCGTCGTCGCGGCTGTGACCGAAGTCGGGTTTCGCCACCTCCGAAGAGTCCGTACCAGCCCCGTATTCTTTTTTGTCCCATCTGTCTGTTCTTTTTTGTGTAACACTTTGTTGCCGTTGTGCACGGTGACGCGCGCAGTAGTTGCGCCCAATGCCGCGGTGGGCGTGGCCCATGCAGCCCCGTATATACTGTACCTGCTGTTTTTTTAATTTTGTTTTATATATTTTCAGCTTCACGTGCGTTTGTCGTTCAACTGCGAATACGTGTCGCGCCGTGTGGGCAGTTCCGGCGCAATCTGCGGCGCAAACAGCTTCTCCTTATCTGTGCCCGACCGGGCAATTAGTTAGGTGCTCTGCGCTGATGGTGAGGGCGGTGCTACTTTCTTCTTTAGTTTGCACGCGCGGAAAAATTAAAAAAAGGCTGCAGCTCCATGACGATTTGTCTCTCTCTGACCTCTTTTTTTTTCTCGTTGTTGCGTACTTTTACGATAATTTCTTGCTATATTCTTCGAACAAAAAACATCCATGTTTCTTGAGTTGTGTCTGCTGCCTCAGTTCTTATCGGCCCGCTTCGTACAGCGCACCGCGTGGTCCACCTCGTTACTGGAAACGCGATAGTGCGTTGTTCATACTTTTATACTTTTTTTTTTTTGCGTGGTCACCGTCCTACCCCCCTCGTGTATATTTCTTTTTGATGCAGGCCATTGTACGTTCGCGCCTAGGGTAGCCTCTGTTGTCGTTTTCGATAATTTGTGAAGATCGCGATATTGATGGTGCTGTAATACTACTGATTGTGAATATGCTGTGGTGGTAAGGCGGATTCCGGATCAAGACGCCATTACTTAACGTCATCATCACCAGCTATAACTACGTCCACTGCAGGACAAGGGCACCTCGAATTGGCCTCGAATGAACCCTGTCCTACGGCAGCTGAGGCTACTTTATCCTTGCAAAACTTTCTGATGTCATCCGCCCTGATTCATTATCCCCCACCCCTTTGGGCATGAGCTCTCACTCCGTTACTTGACCTGCCCATGCGAACTTCCAGATTTATCATTATCTCGCCTCCTTTTTTTTTTTTTGCCCGCTCCGCTCTGTTCCTGTCTCGACGTTATCCCTGTCATTTTCCTTTCCGTAGCTCGCTGCGCTGTGTGTAAATGCTAGAAGTGGTAAGGGAATAGGTCTACTTTGGGCAAGTGGTGACTTCAGATCTTGACCACGACCTTGAATATTGAGGAAAACAGGATTAGGGTGCAGTTCATTAGGCAGGTCATCTCAGATGATGAATTAGCAGCTAATCAGTGTCAATCAAGATGAAAGTGTATAAATAGTGGAACGTTACCGGGGCTCATATATGGGGCAGAAGCTAGGAGGATAGGCAAGAAAGCTTTAAAGTTCAGTTGAAATAAATTACGATTCACCTCCATCGAAATGCGGCCCACCTGGCCCTCGGTAGAAATATAATAGTGTCCTGGCGGTTCTCCCCAGTAGACGACGAAGCTGTCGAACCACTGCGGCGCGTACCGCGCCTTCCCTTGTGTATCACTGGAATCGAGCAGGCATGTGTGAACGGTTTCTTTACTCGAGTGTGAGATGAATCGGTCACGCTTGTTTCTCTTTGATTTGCTGCATCAGCGCTGCTACGGTTTTCGAAGGCAGTATTATTTATAAGTAATAATGCTTAGAGCAGCACTGAGGACGACTTCACCCAACGTCTGTTCTCGGTGAAGATCTGTCCTGTGGCTTTTTCTGGCGGTTTTTCCGGTAGCACAAATTACGCTTTTATCGATACGAAATTTGGATTGAAAAGTTTATCCCGCCACGTGATTCAAACTCGTGGCGTTCATATCGAAAAGGAATCTGTGATCACCGTGAAAGTGAATAGTTCGCCTAACCTCAGGGATCCGCGCTTAAAAATCGGTCTCGACGCATCGAAGCGTTCTTGCGAAAACAGCCGGGGGGTGGCGACACCTGTATTTCATTTCCGAGTTCGTCGTTGCTGCGGTTGTTTCAGTGCAAGGAGCGTCTAAGTCATCAGAACGCGGTAATCCGTCGATCCAGGTCAACTTGAATTGGTCCTCAGTGTCCCTTTGATATAGTATTTGACAAATAATTAAACAATGCTGCGCGTAAGAGCGGCTGAATTTGGATTCCAAGGACAGGCCACTGGCATTATCCGCCTGCTTCGCGATGGCCCTCAGTCCACTTTGGAAAATTTTATATGCACTCAAAATCGTCGTGGAGCCTATTTTTACGTGGAATCAGACACTGTATATCAGTCTGATGTGGTGCGGCCTGGCCCCGTTCCGACGCATGCCCGGGTTTGGTGCAGTGCGCGCAGGGAAAATTTTCTGCCTTTGAACATGTGCATTTAGCGGACAACGATATTATAACAAAAACAAAAAAGAGTTATCTGTGCTTTTTTGCACTGGTTACACTGCTCGTAATTAGCGTTTCATACGTCTGCTTTTCTCCGAACGCGAGGCCTCCCGGGAGTGCACCTCTTAGGCTTTCCCTTATGTACAGACATGTTCAGGAGAAGCCAGCTTGCCGGGATCAAGCGATGTTTTTTGAGGTGAGGGAGGTGGGCGGGTGTGGAGGTGTTAGTAACGGGGAAAGAGATATTTTTCGCGATGCAAACCCATTATTACGCTTTTCCGCGAGATGTTTGTAGGTTTCTGAAACTTAATGCGACAAAATTTAAGGCGTTTGCATTTATTTTCTTTGAGTTGAACTCTGTGGGCAAATATGCGCGACTTCATCTAGTACTCTTTCATGTGCACTTTTGTAAGCGCCAGTTCAGACCCTTTAATTTACTTTTCCTTCCTGCATTTATTTCATTTTCCCCTACATTAATAGTCTCGCTGTTCCACAAGCATGCTATATCTTTTGAAACAGCTGCTGGCCAGAGGGTGTATATTTCTTTATAAATTTTTTGCCATATTTTTAATTCCTGAGTCCGGTTCGTTTATAAATAACCTGTTGCTCATTCTTGTTTACTATATCGTAACTGCTCACTTTCCTTTTTTTAATGCCCGCTCGCAAACTTGTAATCAGAACCAAGGTAATTATACCGGATAGCAAAGGAGACTAACACAATTGGCAGATCGCAAACGCGTTGTTTTAGCCACATCGTATTTCGATTCGCGCAGGAGTTTTCAGATAACTCATCGGCATCGTCACAAATTCCACCAGAACCATTCTTTTCTGCGAACGAACCAATCATATAGCGTGAAAATATACTGTTTAAATTATCCTGTGTGGCAAAACGGAAAATCAGACCATGCACCTGCGGACACGACAAAAAGAGCAAGTAAAAAAGAGTAAAAACCTAGCGGCAGTAAGTTCTATCCCTGTTATATGTTTACGGTATAATTATCACCACGTGTGTAAAATAACTGTCCCCGCCGCGGTGGCTCAGTGGTTAGGGCGCTCGACTACTGATCCGGAGTTCCCGGGTTCGAACCCGACCGCGGCGGCTGCGTTTTTATGGAGGAAAAACGCTAAGGCGCCCGTGTGCTGTGCGATGTCAGTGCACGTTAAAGATCCCCAGGTGGTCGAAATTATTCCGGAGCCCTCCACTACGGCACCTCTCTCTCCCTTTCTTCTTTCACTCCCTCCTTTATCCCTTCCCTTACGGCGCGGTTCAGGTGCCCAACGATATATGAGACAGATACTGCGCCATTTCCTTTCCCCAAAAACCAATTAAAAAAAAATAACTGTGGCTTTGGGTGCCGCTCATATTGTTTTCATTTCTGGCTTCGTTTGAAATCAGTGTGGTGTTATTTTCAGTTTGCCGTGTTAATGTTTTTTTTTTCTCTCTTTAAAGGTTGGGAGGAAGTTTAATCATTCCAGTTATTTTTGCAATAACCGACTTTTCTTAATGTGCTTTTTTTCTTTAATAATAGGTGATATTACTTGGAGCTGAGCACGTAATCACATTCTTCTTGCAGTAACTAGGTGTTCATTAAACGTGGCGTACCTACTACAGAAGTGGTATTGAGGGCCTGCGGGTGCAGAGGGAGAGCACCTTTCTGTGAGGCTAGTTTTCTTGGATGTCGTGAAAGGAAATTGGTTGTAATTTAGAGGCACTGTGTTATCGTATGCACTGGAACGTAAATGAAATAGTGTAGAATATAAGATATAGTCACACTTTGTGTGACCTTAACTGGGCATATATTCGTATAACTTCCTTGCTTAATATCATTCTTCCCAGCATATGGCTTCATTTTATGGGGAAGCCGCTGTGGTGGCTCGGTGGTTGTCTCGTTCAGCTGCTGACCCAAGAGACGCGGGTTCAATCCCGGCCGCTGCCGTCATGTTTCGATGGAGGCGAAATTCTAGAGGACCATGTACCATGCGATGTCAGTGCACGTTAAAGAACCCCAGGTGGTCGAAATCTCCGCATCTCTTCACTACGGCATCACTCATAGCCTGAGTTGCTTTGGAATGTTAAACCCCCTAAACCATGACCAATTTTGTGGGGCAGGACGTGACTGAGCATTTTTCTTTGCTATCGCTTTCAGATTGTTCATCGCAGTCTCACACTAGGGGAAATTTTGGATGGCGACCGAATGGCTGAGTCGATGTACAAGATCCACTTCAAAGGTGAGTGTTCCTACGTGTTTTTAAATGCGCTAGCATTATAATGTCCGTGATTGCAAACAGTTGTCGGTGTTGGCATGTGAAGCTTAGGTGGAGAGAGAGAGAGTGGGAAAGGGAAGAGGGTGGGAAGCGATGGATGATGAGTGGGAAACTGCAGTCGCCAAGCAGAGTTAGGTGTTGTTGGAGTATGAAATGTCGAACTGTGATTGCTGGAGTGGATCAGGAGAGGGAAGAGAGTGGTATGGCGTATTGCGTATTGATTGATGGACTGTGCCACGTTACGCACTTGCACAGTCTGAACACACCTGCGGCTGCACCTTCTGTGGGGAACACTAATGTTCTCTGGTCCATGAACCACATTGATCATCTGCTAATTTATTTTGTGGCCTGAAACTGGGAAGTGTAGGAGGTTGTGAAGAAAGGTGCAGTACCTCCCTCACTGTGAGGGAACACTTCATCTGCACCCTGAGGGAAAGGATCAAACGAGGTGAAGAGGGCAAGTGGGAAAAGGTGCAGGTAGAAGCCATAAATCTTGCAAGGAAGAGTTGAATGTAACGCAAGCTTGTTCATCACCTTGCTCTCTAAAAACAAACCTCCCACCCCCATGTTTGCCATGTTTTTCTTTTTTGCCTAGCAAAGTTTTTTTTCACCTGGCATATCCAAGCTGGAAGGCCCCACTAGAAGCTTTAAAAAAAATTAGGGAGAGTAATCGCTGGTTGTTGCATCGCAGCGGCAGCACAGTTAACAAAACATTAGTTAACGTTGCATAATCTAATAATGATAGTTCAGAGTATAGTTATGTATACTATAACCTTTGAGGGGATTGAGGGTGAAAGCAGGAATCCCAAAGTAGCTCCTTATCTGTGTTTGAGATAATGTGTATGATGGCAAATCACCCACGGAAACACACTTTTTGGTTTGCAGTGCAAGAAAACGTGGCCCGGATTTCTATCTGGAATATGTAATTAGCCCTGTTTTTCTCAGCAACTCATTCAGATTTTATTCCAGCTCAGCATAGCTCGTTTTGTTTTGCTTCATTTTATTCCCCATTCTGTCCTGGTTTGACTTAATAAGAATTATAGTTCTCTAGTAGATATTTACAGTTTCGTAATTTTTTTGCTGTTTTCATGCATAAACACTTGTCGAAAAAGACCTGCTTCATAGATGAGTGCCATTCCAGTTCAGTAGCATTGCATTTCTGTGTAGATAAATCTGGAAAATTTTCAGCCTCTTATCTTGTTTTTCGGATAATGGTTCATATATAACAACAAATGAAAAAGATGTTTAGGTCAAAGCACACACTTCAATGTTTTGGCGTAAATAGCATTTGCTGAAATTTCTTTTTAATAGCCACTAGCCATGTAGTCAATACCAGTGCCAGTTTTACGCTCCTTTGCTTGTCAGTTCGTTCTTGTGGCCTTCTTTGTGATCTGTTCTCCTCCGCTTTGTGATCTGTCCTGTGTAGTGCTGCTGATGGCAGTCTATCTCACATAGCTATTTCACAATATAATGCCCTGGTGATATCTTAAATGTTTAGGAATACCACCACGAACATCACACGACATAAACTTGGGCTCTGTTGTGATTACTGAATGTGAGCACTGCATCTAAGATTGCAATTCAGAGGTGTGCATTATAGTGAAGGCATTTTCATGTGTGCAACCCCAAGCGACGTGGTTAATGGACTTGTTGGCATTTTGGGTTTGCCCATAGAGACACTTGCAGAAAGGCTCTGCCTAAGCTTGTAGCTGGAAAGCAGTTTTCGTGGCGTAACAAACTGATCTGGGTGGTAATTAATGCATAAAAGGCTCATTCGTCATCTGGGTATTCTTTGTTCACCAAGTGTTGGGCTGTATTGAACATATCTTGTGACAGGGATTGGTTTTGGTAGCCAGCATGTGGAAATGTGCTACCCAAACTGCCTTTAGCTTGTTTTCTAAGTCTATAACTAAATCCGAAAAAAAAAAGTTCAAAATCACTGCACAGGAAGGAAAAGGAAGGTAAGAAGATTAGCAGAGTGCATCATGCCAGCATTCAATAAAACATGATATGTTCCTCTTTGCTTTGCTTTACTGCAGATAGAGAATCAGCTCAGTTCAGAAAAATTTCCTCTGTTGCTTTCAACACCATTTTTTTTTTTAAATAAATGCGAGCAAGTGAAAATCCAAAGAATTTGAGTGGGCCTGCTCGCGTACTCGCCACTTGATTTCAGAAACCTGGTATGTGAGTGACTGAGTAATGTTCAAGATTTTACATTTGTGATTAGCAGGAAATGAAAAATCCATTTTTTTTATTTTACCCTATCATGTAACCTTAATCTACTGGAATCACTAGTTGCAATTCTTATTTGTGAAAGTGCACTTGGAACTAATTAAATTACCATTCTTAGCTACCTTAAAGTGCGAGGCCACATACAAAATAGAATCTTAAAGTAAACAGTTAAGATTATAAAATTTATTTTATCTGATAGAGCTCTAGTCATGCCAGCATTGATAAGAAAACCCTGAGATGTCAGAATAAGAAAGCTTTGGCATTTAAGTACCTGTATGTGTGCCCTATGCAGTGAAATAGGATAAATATATTCCAAATAATATTAAAGATGCAATCTTCAAAAAACTGAACAGAGTGAGCAGAAATGACCTAGTTTGAGTAAACCTATTCAAGTAATGAGCTTTAGTGTGAAGCCTTTCGCATGGATTTTATTTCTACTAGTTCATTGCGTGTCCCTCTATGTTAGGAATAGGTACACAATATTTCAATTGAACGTATTCGTTTACAGAAAAGTTTGTAAAAAGCTGTTTTGAGAAAAGTGAAGATGAAGTTTTCAAATAAGCCCAAGGTATAAAAATAATTATGTAGAAGTGTGAAATACACCAGACTCATAACTGTGCCATCCCTGAGACTTAGTGAGGTTTTCTTTTGCTTGTGTAACTGCTCGTCTC
This sequence comes from Amblyomma americanum, assembly GCA_030143305.2. Lineage (NCBI taxonomy): Eukaryota > Metazoa > Arthropoda > Arachnida > Ixodida > Ixodidae > Amblyomma > Amblyomma americanum. Next base: position 139,965 of record JARKHS020035923.1, on the reverse strand, counting down.
TTCTTTCTTGTTTTAGGTAGTTACCTGATGGACACTAAGCCCTTTGTATTCATTGGTAATCTTTGATGATGCAAGTCCTCTTGATTAATACCGTGGTTCTATGCAAGCACATGCTTTACGGTATCCGTACTATGCACGCATTCATTATTGAAGTGACCAAAAGCGTCATGCAAGTTGAGAGTTTGCTAAATGATAAGCCCATTTAAGCCCTTTCTGCATGTCGTATTTTGACAGGACACTTTAGCAGGCACTTTGATAGGAGTTGATCTGAGCTAGGATCACTGACTAGGGCTTTGACATCACTATTCATCTCATTTTGGAAGCCCTCTTTTGTACTCATAGCTTCCTTAACCCAGTGCTTCAGATCTCTCTAATACACATGAGCCGCTTGAACCAAGCAGTGCAAACCATGTCTTTGATGCTCGTGTGTTGAGGTATTGTGAAAGCGACAGGTTGGTGTGGTTTGTTTATTTCTTCAAAGGTCTCCCATGTTAGTTTTGTATGGTGATACAAAAGCAGATCTGTAGCTGATCAACATGGCATCAGTCCGCTTTCCTTTTCAAATGACCTGACATGCTGTCTTCAAGTTTTGCACATTCCTTTTGTGGCCATTCTCAGGTAAAACATGTATCTAATCAAGCATAAGGATAGTGAATAACATTAAAAACGTTAAAAGTGTAATTTTAGGATATGAGTTTACTCTAGCAAGTATAATTTGCCAACATAAAAGACAAAAACAACCTAATTTTGGTTTAAAAAAACAGGTGCTGGGGTTCTGCAACTGGATGTAACCTCTTAAATTAAGCGAGGTGTGGGTGTAATTTAACAATAGAAAATTCAGAAAAAAAAGTAGAGGTTTGTGTGTGGCCTCCCAGCTCATTTTCACACCCTTGAAATGTGCAATTGATATTGATACTAATTACAATGCGTCTTGCAGTCCCTACAGAGAAGAAAGTGCTGTGCACAGTGAATCTGTCGGCTGAAGAGTTCAAGAAGCTGAAGGAGGCCATTGAAGATCTCTACTACTTCGAGTTTGTTTTAGGTAAGTAGTTACTCTAGCTGCACGTGTTATGTGTTTCAGCATTCTCAAAGGTTGTCATACGTATGACATTGCACCCTCCTAATGCATGCCACATGCTGCATGTAGGTCAGAAAAATGTCAGTTGCAGCCAGGTTGTATTTGATTATCACAGACTCCATGTCAAAGGACTCTAATTTCTGAAATGCATTCACAAATAGGCCAGTCAGCCATTGGCTCTTCCTTTTTTTTTTTACTTGCAGACTGCAGCCAACAGCTTTAAGTGTTCCTTTTTGCAAAAGGGCACTAGACTAGGTTTTGTTCTTCTCAATTATGTGTTCTGAAGTCTTTGGTAGTCACTAATTCTTCTCTGCGTGGTGTGTAGCAATTCAAGTTATTGACTTAGCATTAATATGAAATAATGTTGCTGCGTTGAATGGTTGTCTGAAAAAGTTGCTTCTTTAAAGAAACTAATGTGGTTAATTTTTAGATTAGTTTTTCTGAGCAAGCCCTATGAACTCCATGCATATTATCTTCTGCTCACCTCCAAATGCAAATTATAGGCTGCTGTAAGAAACGCATACTGTAAGAAACAGTTTTGCTGGTTGCTAATAATAATTTATGCAGGACTACTGTCGTTCGATTATGCACCTTGACTTTAGTCTTTTTACTGGTCATCCTATGCTTCCTCTGAATTTGTTTGTTCTTGCTGATTTTATTAAGTGCTTAGCACTAGAATGAAGGACAGTTACAAAAATGTGAAGGAAGAATACTTGGCTGATTATGTGGCGCTTGGGAACTTTATGTTTAATATCTAAAACTTTGCTAGTCTTTTCTGAAACTAAATTTTAGCAGCGTAAACTAGGGCACGTTATGTTACACATGGATTTAAGGGCTGCTGGGCTCTTGCGTTCGCTAGCACTCAACAAGGCACATTCGCTTTGTAGCTGGAAAATTGCATAAAATGTTGGTTCTTTGGCTAAGATTCAGTATACCTTTATACACTCTGAACAGCTTTGAAGCAATGAAGTAGGCATTAGATCAGTGTTGGTGGTAATGCGTTACAAGTAACGGCGTTACCGGCAACGCATAAATTTTTTCGGTAACTTATAACGTACTCGTTACCATTACGGAGCTGGAACGGGCAACATACTTACGTTAACATTTTTCGGTAACGTGAGATGTCACGTTACTAGTTACTTGGCTTGCGGGCATCCAGACTCTGGACACAGCGACCTGCCTCTGCTCCAGATCAACGGAGGATAACTTCTTCGGGAACACCTTCTCCACTTCGTCGTCAACTAAAGATGAGGGACTGTCTCGGTACCTTTTGGTGCCGTGTAACTTTGCGCTGAGTGGGCTCTACGAAAACTTTCTATGCGTTCACCAGCTCTTCCTGAAAGTGAATACAAAAGTAATGTGCAGTGCGTCTGTTGAGCGCCTATTTAGCCTAGGTGCGAACGTATTCACTAAGGAGCGAGGCAAGCTGTCCGATTACAGCTTTGAAATACAGCTGTTGCTTAAATACAACAACAAATTGTAGTTATTAAAAAGTTGTCGCTGCAATACTATAGCGCTGTTTATCAGCTTTGTTTTCAAAATAAATTTTGCTTCTTTCTATCTGCAACTGCGGCTACATTTCTGGTTACTGAATTTCTGGGCGAGCCAGGCTGACCTTGAACACCCTCACGCAAACACTCGCATTTTTTATGCTAATTAGACAGGTTAAAGTGAAAAAAGAATTGTTTATGTACCCAAATATATTTTTCCAGAACTATGCCATTTAAGCATTTCTTTATTGCTGCACAATTTGCGCGTCTATTTTGTTAGCAGAAGCATATCGAGCACTTTGGAACATCGCATTTTTCAGAATTACTGTAAATTTGTGGAGAGTTCAGCGATGTTCTTGTAAAGTCATTATTGATGATGAAGTGTCATTTTGTGTTTATGGCGCATTAAGAAAATCGCTTCATTATGTGCCACAGAGTTAGAAGCCATCACATGTAACTCTACAGGCAACTCTAGGCCACTATAACGTTGCTAAGCTTTTGCGCATTTGTGCAAAGTGTTCTCGTTAAATCAGGATTTCGGGTTTGTTTGGGCTAGAATTTAATGCGAAATGTGGACTTGATAAAATTATTATCATGAGTTCTTGAGGCAAAGACGCAATGATTAAAATTTATGGCCATGGAGTTACGGCAGAGTAATGTGCGTTACCGTTACAGTTACCGAAAAAAAAGTAACTTTACTTTTGTGCGCTTTTTTTTTCGGTTACTGTAACGGTAACGCATTAACGTTTTTTGTTGTGGCTAATGTAGGGCGGTAGCGCATTCCTTTTTTTGTGTGTGTAACAAGTAATCTATTTAGTTTCTTTTTTTTCGGTAACACCTACAACACTGCTTTAGATATTGCATATGATGCTGCACTGTGACGTTCAGCTTACAGATACCATCTTTCTGTATTTGTGAATATATAATGCACATTACTTTGTTAAATGTGGGATTTTGGTAGCTTGTGTACTCGTCACATCTGTTGAATGTGAAAACCTGTTGTGGGTGCTGGTAAATCGATATAAAAGTTAGAACCGATGCAGTCAACAATTGTATGTACTATACATGGAACAAACAACTGCTGTCTTCCAATCTCTTAGAACTAAACTGCATCGAGTGAGAGATCATTCCTGCTGGCGTGTAAGTGACAAAGGCATTTTGGTAACCTTAAGTCACTACTTGATAGGACAGCAGCATTTCAATTTATAGGCTTTAGATGTTCTGAGCTTCTTAGAGTTCAAATTTGACCCCATTATTTATGGGCAGTGGAACTTGGAACTAGGCTGCATCCATAGATGTAGTCTAGGGCAGCTGGTAGTGTCATTCTCTACTTGTGTGGGCTGGTTTTTCTGTTCTAGCAAAAGTTTTGTTGTTGGCTAGGACAGAGACCTTTTATACAGGAAGGAATTTCAGGATGGAGCTTTGACCATTCATACAGGGCACACCTGTCTTTTGTTGCAGAGTTGCTTTTTGCCTCTTAGCTTTGTAGCTTTGTATTTGTACTGTCTTGTGTCCTCCAGCAACATTGTCTATGAGAGTTACCAGATGACGAGGAAAACAATTAAGCTTGTGTTGCAGGAGTCAGTTTACAAACTTATCTATGTACTTGCCATCCATCTCTATTTTTTTAGAGTGGATAGAGCATAAAACAATTGCCCAGACCTGTTTTTAGACTTCATTACTCATGACTTCATGAGCTGCTTTATGGTTGGTGTGACTGCATATCATGTCACATATAAGCTCCGTACGCTGGTATGGCGGCGCCAGCAATGACCACATCACCAGCGCCGCCTCGTGGCAATCGCCACATTAACTGGACGCCCAGTGCCTTTGCATCAGCCCGGCCGCACAGCAGACATGCACTGACAGCGTTGCCCTAATGGCTCCACGGGCGAGTCAACGCCTGATTTTCTACGGATTTCAATGCACTGAAAGCCTTGATGCCACCACTGAGTCACTGGTGCTGCATTTAGTTTCAGTTGCTTTCAGGTTGGGCTGATCATCAATCCCGAGCAGCCATGATTGTATTGCAGTCTCGAAAGCATTGCAACTTCCGGCAGTGCAGCTCAACTGTTGAGTTCCCCTACAGTTTGAGAAACAAGTTTCTGATTTACCGAGATAATGAAATCAGCTGTGTACCTTACATCCACTATGTGAATGGTCAATTAGAATTGTGCAAAAGGCAATCTTACCACACACAGATAATAAGGCTCTACGTCCTGAGGATTTGCTTTATGCGCATTGCCCTCATAGGCGCATAGCTCTAAGCATGCAAAGAGGCAATTTTTTTCTTGCTGTATTCCAAAGTTAGAGGACATTTATTTTGGGTATTTCATCAAGGTATATAGATTCCCAATCACCTGTGCCCTCACATAACGTTTTGGTTTTATTTTTGTATTTATTGATAAGTACTTTAACTAAAGAAAGGGTTTTTTGATGTTGTGAAATGCAACAAATAAATATACAGAAAATTAAACCACTTTCTAGTTTTTGTTCTATTGATCGAGAAAAGGGTTTTAGGTGTCGGGAATGCAACAATTAAATATGCATAATTGTAAACCACTGTTGGCAATAAAATGATACAAATACATACATAAAAGCCTAGGTGAAATAATGTGAAAAATGACATAAGCACTCTCGGAAATACGACGTCACACCCACAGCGTGCGCACACACATACACACGCGAAAATACAAAAAGAAACAAGCGCTGAACCCCAGAGAACCATAACAAACGAAGACTGAAACTTCAGAATCTAGCTCTAAGAACTCCACCATAAACCATTTCCTCTGACCCACTAGGCAATAGATCGAGCCACCCACAATTAGCGAAGTTTGTTTTTGCCTTCAGAGGAAACACCTTTCCACCCGCCTCGCTGTCTGCAAACTGAACGAAAGAGCAGTGACCATCTTTCGCACCCCTGTTAACCAGATGGCACCACTTGAACTCGCCAAACTTGCAGTGCACAGAGCCTATACTCGTTCTCACAAGTTGTTTGCAGTGCTGTGAAGGCTGCAGTGATTTGAGCCAATCATAACGGCGTGTACTGACTGCAAATCATGTCCCCGTGTGCCCCTCACCCCGCGACTGGCGGCTCCATCACTTGGAAGGAGAGAGCACCAGTGTCCAGCTGCTGTGCACAGGAGACTGGACTGTCTCGGTGGGCGACATATTTGCTATGAATAGCTGCGTACCATTATTTCACAGCAGGCCTCCATAGTGCTGTGTTCATGCGGAAATTCTCTGCTAACTAACCAGTTAATGAAAAACTCACTGTACTTTCAAAACACCATTCTGTACTACCTTTCCAATTACTGGAATAATTGTTTAAAATATAGTCACAACAGTACTCAAGTATTTGAAGGATTGTTTGTTGTCTTCCTTCCTCTTAATTGGAGGAGAGAGCTCAACCCATAGCAGTGCTGCAAACGACTTGTGAGATGAAGGATAGCTATATTGCAACCAATGGCTCCCAAACATGTGAAGGGCACGTTACCCAATAATATGCTATTAGTTAGCAACTGAAATCTAATGTGAATGTGTGCTATTTCAGAAAGTTTTGCCATGTGTTGTACCGCTTAAATATGTTTATACATTATGAAAAAGGTTCGTCTAAACAGTTTAAAATTGTCTGGCAGCAGCCTCAGAATGAGAGAAATCATTAGCTGTCAAGATGAGCAGCATGCTTTTCATCCCAGCAGGTTTTAAAGGAGCCCTGCAATACAGAAAAAAAGCGTGTGATTTTATTCTTTGTATGTATTCACAGCATCGAACATGGTGATCTCTTAGACCCAAGGAATTTGCTGAAACTGCGATATTTAAAGTTTGAATCTATTACAGAAGTGCCTATTTTGGGTCGATGGTGTGAAAACGTTGCAGTGATTTTCTGCAGTGGATATGAGGTGGCAAACAGATCGAGCACTGCCTTTCTGATTGATTGAGCATCCAGTTTGAACTTACTACTTTCTTTATACTTGTGAAACAAATCCAAAATATAATCTCTCTTCAGTGTTGTAAGCTTTTCCTTGAGGGAAAAAAAAAGTCAAAGAAGGAGTAGAATAGAACGAAAGCTAATAAATGCTAGGAGCGAGATTTTCTACCTTGCTTCAAACTATTGTGGAGGTGAGCATTGCTGTTGAAACTGTCGGTAATGAGAAGGAAGTGAAAAAAAAAAAAAATTTAACCGATTTGACACAACTTGTCCTAAAATGTGAGCAGGAGACGACATGGGTTGGGGGGGTCACAAGGAAGCATTGGGAGCTCCCCCTGCTGTCGCCGCTGTCCTGTTTGCAATGTGTGCATGGAACGATAACACCGTCAAAATGCGAGGATTTGGGCTGTCCTAACAAGCCAACAATTAATTGCATGCAAGCTCCCGCTGCATATGTGCAAGGCACAGTTCTGATTAGTAGTGTCCAATCTCTGCACTGAGCAAGTGAAATGCGGTTTGTTTAATCTTTTTATTTTATATTTGCTAAGTAGAATAACTTTTTTCATGCTTTGATTTCTATACTTATTTTTGCAGTGGTGTCTTGAAAGCATGAGAAATTTTTTTAACCGGAATAATCGGCCATGAAAAAAAATGTTGCAGTGCCCCTTTAACAGATGTTCCTGAATTTTGGTAACAAACTAGAGGCTTGCCCTTTTTCACCTGTCTCTGACTGCTTTCGTCTGCTAAGTTTTGCAGCTTGGAATTAGGAATAAGTAATGCTAGAACATTCTAATGCCAAAACAAAGCTTTGCAAATAGTTGATCAATCCTTTTTCAAAGCTATTTCAGTGTTGGACATTCAATATACCCTGCACTCCTCGAACATTTATCAACATGAAATTTTCTTGACAACAATATTCTCTTCTTCCATTCTTGTGTTTCTCTACGTTTTTCCTGGAGTGGCCAGTTGAAGCGTCACCATCACCGCATTTTGTGTGGGGGCTTTTCAGATGGCCTGAGACTATGGGGCTTCATAGGGCAGCTAGAAGAAGGCTCCTTGATTCCACACAAGCACAAGCTGTACCTCTGGACACACCTGACCTTCAACATTGAATACCATGGGGACCAGGTGAGAGAGTGTCTCCTGTGACTTCAAAGCAGCTTTGTTGCGCACGTATGATGGTTTGAGCGAGTTGAAGGGAACCTGAACGTTTGCTCAGATGTTGGGTATCGCAGAACAGTGTCTTGAAACAATTATACCTGCCTGAGAATTGTTGATACCTTCTCTGTCTGCTACTTGCTTTCTTGTTATGATACAAATGCATTTCAGAAGGCACGTTAACTGCGACTAAAATAAGCTCACTGTGACTAAAATAAATAAAATATCATTGCTCAAGAAGTACTAATTCGCGATTATGGTACTAAACTGGGAAAACTTCATCTACTACTGCTCTTCATGGGAGGAATGTCAGCACCTTCACCAAATAGAGAAAGGAATTTTATGTGAATTCTGTCTGAAGAATCTGGTAGCTCTAACTAGCTAGTCCAAGCACCAAAGCATTTGTTCCGCAGGCAATGCTCGTGATTCTCGTCACCAACTCTCCCAAAATGTGATAACATTGCATTCATTTTTTAATGCAGCACAGGTATATAGACTTCCCAAGTTTCTGTTTCCATGTCATAATGTTGGACAAAGTAAAGCGTTTCTCATTTAATGATTTTAAGCTGCTAGGCGTATATGAAGAAAGTCAACGGTCACCGAAACCATGAATTATAGAGTGGTCACATTGAAGATAAAAAGTGTTTTTCTACAGACTCCATGCTGCTGCTGAGAAAAGTTGGTTTTTATCAGCAGAATCACTGCAGATGTTGTGTGAGGTTTGGTCAAACAATCTGCATTTTTTTGTGGATACCCACTTCACTTACTCACAATAGCGATGTCATCTTATAACCTTTTTAATGGATACAATGTCTCTGCTGGAGTGCAAGTGGCTAATTATGTGAAAGTGATCCTAAATTACCAAGAAAGTTGAGTAATTTATATCACGCACAAGAACACTGTACAGAGTAGTCCGATTTCTTTCCATCTGTATTTCAACAGTCTTCTTAGCGTTCATGCTTAAACTTATGAAGTCTGCTTTTAATAAGGCTTAAGTAGTCCATTTTGGCTTGCATGCTCAGATTTACAGGGTGGCCTTGGTAGCACATTCCATGTGCATCATGTTTCTCTTCATAAATTCTTATGTGCATTGTTCCATATAGCAGAATGAGAGCCCCAAGTTGGTGTGTTGTGCATTCACCAATAAGTGTGGCACTGCTGCATTGGCCTTGCATTAAAGTTTCTCATTTCACTGATGTCAGATATATCATTCATCATAATGCATTGCTTTCTTGTAATGGGTTTTTATCACCAGCGAACATCACGCTGCCACAAGTGGTGTTGGTCACATCTCTAATTAGGCTGGTTTTGATAGAACTCTGACTAGAGATCAAGGGGTCCTCAATCTCTCTAGCCTCGAGAAGCCCCAGTGGCTTTCAAAAAGGGCTGAGAAACACTTCATATCTTGGTTTTCATCGCTCCCTGCCTAGCATGCGAGTTAATATGAGCATGCAGACACAGACATATGTCCCCTCATGCAATGCCAAAATTGATTTAGAAATTACTGGCGACTTGGTGAAACAGTTTTCCATGAGCAGTGGCAGTATGATTAGTCCCAAAATACAGTGGTTTAAGGAAAGTTTGGGTTGTGGCATGCATGTATTTAGGTGCTGAGGGAACCCAGAAAGCACTCCAAGGGGCCCAAGGGTTTCGCGAAACCCACTTTATGGACTCTTGTTGTAGGGCAGCGTCATTTCTGTTTCCTTTCTGAGTTTCCACTCTAATATATATAGGGTTTCGTGTGAATGTGATAGCCTACATTTACCAAGCATAGCAAGTTTCAAAGCTAGTGTAGAGCTGTGTGCGAGCTGTATGATCTCTCCAGACAGCTTCCGTGTGCGTAGTGTTGGTGGTAAAGGTTTTCTTGTGTCGCGCATGCACACGCAGGTGATATCGGCCAATGTGACTGTGACGGATGGTGTACCCATGCTCCTGGATGAGATGACAGCTCCGTTGGACATCACACACACATACTCCGTCCGCTGGCTACCCACAAATGCCTCTGAACGAGCTCCAGGTGGACTCTCCAAAAGCGGCCCTCAAGGCTCTTTCTTCCCACAGACGCTGGAGGTGTGTGTGAACGCTCTGCTGTGGCAGTCTGTTTAGAATTTGCATGTTGCTGATAAAAACAACTACAGTGGGCATGCATAGCAGTCAGTGGCAATGTGGGTTGGCTTGAATGCCGTAATGTTCAGTTCTAGGTGACACCATTGGGGGGTTCATGCCATCATGGTGGGTGGCTTCTTTGCTAATAAACAGCCTACAAAGTTGCAAACATGCAATATGTTAGAATCTTGCTGCGCATCATTTTGCAAGGTAACCACTGGCAAAGCACACACACTGCAAAAATTCTGAAGATTGCGAATATCCTTTCTTCAAAACACGTCAGGTCTTTCTGTATTACAGAACCAAAATCTAACCAGAAAAACATCATGCACGTGTGTAAAGTGGTACGACACATAAAAGCAACATGACAGCACATTCTTGGTAGGAAATGCAGCCTTGTTTGCTTCTGTGCTCAGGGCACCATTCAGTTCAGTGCCCCAAAGAAAAGTATCTTGAATGCAAAGAGGTTTTCTGATTTGGAGCAGAGTGCAACAGAAATGTTGATTTTACGTCCTGGTCATGTAATGCTGTTATGTATTGAGCCTATATAATTTATGAGCTTGGCCAAAGAATTAGGTTACTGCCGTGTGCATGGGCATGGCACTAGGGATTTCGCTACTAGTATGTTACACATTCGCATGTTCCATTTTTGTTCTTTTTTTGCCTGGGTTAAGGGAAATCACGTTTTATAGCACCTTTCAAGCACAGGAAGGTTATATAGCTCATCCAAGGATGTTTAGAGAATTAGCATGCCGGCAGAACATTTTTTCTTTATATGCAGTTGCCTCATAATTGGTCCGTGCTGTGCAGTTGTCATGGACATATTTCAACAATAATATTTGTTTTGATTATTGTCTACTGGCGATTTCTTTTACTTAAATTTTGAAATAAAGCTCGAGGGGAGGGTGGACAGCTTTATCTATCTGACTACAACCTTAAAACAGACTATCAGGGGCAGCTGTACGGCATTCTTGACATTTAATTTGCTTAGTGGAATCTTTCTCAGAAATTATTTGCAAATATTTCACAAGGCAGCTTGTAAGGTTTAGATTGTGTTGTGGTTAACACCAGACTGTGGCGCAGGTTCAAAGGCTGACCATTAGTTCTGCTCATTGCGAAATGTGCTAGATAAGATAGGTTGTGTGATGTTGTTTGAAAGTACAAAATAGTAATGGGTTACCTGCAAGCTGCAGTAGATTTTGACAATCTCTAATCGTGCTAGTCAGCGTCACTGTTGATGCTCTTCTCGGTTCTCACACACTGACTCTCTGGAAGACCAGCTTGATTTCAGTGTTTATTAATCGCTGTTGCATAAAGAAATATGTCAGAATTGTGCAACTGCAGGCAAATTATGTATTAGTTGCCTGATTGGAACAGACTCTCCATAGTGCCATCGTCACTACATTTCATTGTGAAGAGCTGTAGCCCTTCCAACTGCTGCATTTTATTGGCTATTTTATAAAGTCAAGGGAGGACCACCGTTGTCTCCTCTTTCCCATGCTTCTGTCAGCCCTTTGCATTCTTTACGTGACTGTCATGTCGTTTGTAGTGTCATAAAAATGACATGCCATTGCTGGCCACGTTCCTTTCCCAAGAAGAAGAGGAAGACATAAAGGTGGTATCGTATATTATGGCTCAGCATCAGGCATGTTGCACACATCACACCGGTGCACCAGCTGCACATGCCGAAGTGCAGGTGTAGGATGCTAGCACAGCCAAGAAGACACGGTAATTGAGGGGGAAGGCGAATGAAAGGATAGTAAAAGGAATAAATTAATGGATTAAATGTTATAATAAAAAGCCTGTGGAACAGAAAAAACAACTTTGGTGGAAGGTGATTTTGGATTCATTGAATGGGCACTGAAAGTTAGCACACACACTTGTTGCTTATATGGAAGTTTTGTTAAACAGCTTGTTCACATTGCATTCAAACAGTATTCACAGGTGGTGAGGTTCTTGCTTTTTTGTGAAAAAAATTTCCTGTCAGGATTCTGTGGTATATGCCGCTGGCCGCCCTTCCGTACGTCCGCCGGCTCCCGGGGCGTGCGGAGAGGCCGTGCCTATAGCCACCTTACTGTATGAAGGACGAAATGGTTTTTAGTGTTCATGTTAGCAATTACAAATAAGCATGTGCCATTGAATCAGCGGCTGAGAGAGATTAAGTGGCGTATGACTGCGCTGCCATTTACCTTGCGAGAATACACTCGTAAAAATGCACTTTTGAAGAGTAGGGAAGAGCTTGCTTACTTCTACAACAGGTGAGACAAGTATGTGGCAGTGATCTGTAAGCAACGGTTAAAGAGCTTTTTAATGTCTATAGATCCTAAGACATAGAAATGCCCTATTAAAAGCTAATATGCTAATTATTGCCAGTTATAAGTTCCCTGTGGTGCAGTGACACCACCGTTGTGGAAAATCCGCCAAACTGCGCCAAGCCAGATAAGCTGCACCATCCTGATGAAAATCTGGAAAATTGCGCGCATCTGCTCCAAACTCGCTGCTTTCGAACATCAGGCAGACATAGCCTTCAAAAGGTTAACGTCTGTTGAAGCCCACTTATAAGGAACATGACTGTCACGTGGCATATTTTCCAGTGCCCCAAAGTTTGCAGTAAATGGACAAAAACGAATGCTGCAACATTGATTTTCATAATGTACTTTGTATGCCTTATGTATGCGTGAGCAGTCTTTGAACCGGTGAAGTTTTGACACGCTTTTTCCAGCCGCTTTACAAAACACGAGCAGCATATGTGCCATGACGGAGGTCGGCCAACATCCTCAGGCTTGCATGTCTTTAGAAACTCCCTTCCATCGGCATAATTCCTACTGGCAGGCCAATTAGGCCTAGCGTGAGTCAAACGATCATGCGTTGCAGTTAATTGTGATGCAGATATAATTTGGTGGTGCGATTCACACATGCAGATATTGCTATTTCACTGTTTATGGCACGCTGCATTTACCAGAATATCATCTTTACAGAAACGCTACTGCTGACCGCTGACGAGCGACATCTTGTGGAGAGCATAGGTTGGCACACTCACTCATGAGCACGCTCATATCACCTCAGTCACACTCACATCTCTTGGTGTGAGTGCAAGGGAGTGCTTATGAGTGCGAGCGAGTGGATCTGAGTGTGGGTGGTCATGAGTGCGAGCGAGTGGATGTGAGTGCGAGTGGTAATGAGTGTGAGGGAGTGGAGATGAGTGATGAGTGGAAGTGAGTGATTGCGAGTGAACATGAGTGGCAAGCGTATGTGAGTGGCGGATGGACGCAACAGCGAAGTTTGCCGCGTGTGTTTCGAGCTGAGGGTAGCAAATATTCACTGCCGACGGTGCTTGAGGGCAGTACAGCATAAGGCAGCATGCTGGTGGTTTAGGATGGCCAAAGCAGAAGATTCTGCTGGCATGGGAATTGCAATCTTTCATTCCTGTTTGCCTTACTTGTTCACCATTGGCATGGGCGCAGGCCCTTTGCAGGTGCAATGAGCCACTACACATTGCCACTGCTAGAAAGGTAGATGTTTTTCTTCAGGCCCTCTACACGGCTCAAGCTCATATACGCAGAGTTTCAATGCTTCCTGCTGAAATAATGACTGTCCACTTCTCTGCATTAATTAGCGAAAGATGGGATCTCAAGTACTGCAGTGGACGCTTAGGCTCTTCTGCGCCCGGGTTTATGCATTGTGCGACAGTGCACTGGCCATAATTATTTGATTGGACCAGACCCGGAGCCGGCAGAGCCTTCTATTTTCCATGCAAAAAACCTGACCTACTTGGCCCGGCTTTCGAACTACACAAGCTTGACTGAAGCTTGGAAACTAGTGAAAACCAAGCGCACCATTTGGCAACGCCAGAAATTCTTGTTTCTGTCATATAACTTGAAGGAGCCCTGCGGCGTAAATCAGACGTGTGGTTATTTTTTGCATGCATCGAATGAGACGTGATGATCCCTTGATGTTTATGGAGATAGGCAAAAAGGTAATATTTGTGTTTTAATGTGCTACAGAAATGCTCATTTTGTGCCAATGGCGACGAAACAGTCCAGTAATTTTCAGCAGTGGATATGAGGTAGCAAAATTGGCCACCCCCTTTTTGATTGGCTAGGTGCATAGTTTGAACTTAGTTCTTCTATTCTTGGGAAAGGGATCCAAAATATAATGTCTGTGAGTATTGTCAGCTTTTCGCTTGAGAAAAAACTACAAAAAAATTCTGAGGGTGCTTAAGTCTGCTTACATGAAGGAATGCGAAAGCATGTCTTTGATCTTGATTTCTTTTTCTGACTCATCAATGGGGTGTGGCATTACGTTATTTCCGGTTACATTACACTACACCAGTTCGTCATTTCCAGTTATGACATACTACACCATTTCGTCATTTCCAGTTATAATGCACTACGCCACTTCGACTCTTCGTCATTTCCGGTTAGGTCACAATTGTGGTATGAAAATTGGTTTTTGATTAAAGGAAAGGGTGCAGTAGCCCTCTTATCTCCACATCTCAGTGAACACCTCAACAGCGTCTTAACGGAACAGGTAAAGTTTTAGATAGCGTGCAACTGAAGATGCATATGTCATTGGTCTGAAATCCTGTTGCAAGATAGCCTCCAACTTGACTAAAACATGTAAGCTATATGCAAAGAGAAATGCTATGACACCACCCGGAACGCTGTACAACGAACGCTTGCTCTAAATTTTGGCGAGAATGTAGTCGGGAATGCTGCCACCACATTGAGGTCAGCTAGTGATGCCAACGCTTAGATTTCATCTACACCTTCATCAACTTTGAGTCTCACTGAGTCAATTAAATCCAACTCTGACATATATGAGGTCACTTGAGAGGTACCACTTCCTACGGACATGGTCTGCGAACACGGTCTACGGACATGCTCTGTGGACATGCTCTGCAGACAACTTCCGGCGATGGCTTTCTATTCGCATGAGCCATTTAATGCTTTCATATTAATAAAAGCAGTGCAAGGGAATGAAATCTAATAAGAAACAAGCTGGAGGCGACAAATTTCGTTTCACTTAAAGGTATGGTGGAAGCGAGTGCTACTGTTCAAACTGCCGATACCGAGAAGGCAGTGATGAAAAATGTCCAACGGACACCATAGCCAAAAGTGTAACAAAAAGAGAACAGGAGACTGAGGGCGGGGGCGGGTGCAGTGGTTGGGATGGGGGCATAGGGGAGTTCCCTTATAGACCAACACCATGTTACAAACTAAGCGGAAGTTCACAGCAGCCGGACCCACCTGGAAGTGAAAAGTAGGCTTAGCGCCCATAGGAATACATGGAAGCAAAAGTTTTCAGAGTAGTTTCCTGATTTCACAATGCAACTATGATGTCGACCCTTTGTGAAGAACAGCCAAGTTCATTCTAGCACAGTTGCTGAAAGCATGAAGTATCATTTCGAAGGCAATGTATTTTTAAAACACCATGAAACGTGCACTTAGGAGTTGCCCGCCGCTAGGGGTATGAGGCAGTTGTGCGACCCATACGAAACACATGTAAGCAGAACTTACCAAATTATTTTTCTCATTTGACAGAGCACCCATGGAGGCATCCTATCATTAACAGTTGGCAAGTGCTTTGAAGAAGAGTGTGACAAAGTACACTTCGTCATTTCAAAGCTATCTTTTTCAAATGCCACAATAAATGTGGGTCATGAAGCCAGACATACCCCCAAAGGGCTCTCTGTCCGCTGGGTGTTTCCTCAAATCGCGCAAGCTTCTCGTGTAGTCTGACATTTCTGCCGTGCACGCTACATTCCCACACAAATACTGCCATTCAAACGACAGCAAGGTTTGCATTGCAGACAATCTTCAAACAGCATGGTAAATGAACTGCGCATTATAGCAGACGACAAAACCTTTATTACACACATATGTGGCACTGGTAGACGCCGGAGGGGGCCGGGCATATCATTAAGACGCCATCTGCTACAGTGCGTGGTTCTGTTTAATGCGCTTTTCATGGCATTTGAGAGCTGCTTTTTCAGTTAATGCTGTCTAGGCTGTCTAGTTTGAACGACTGTATTAGTGAGAAAATGTAGTGCACGCAGAAGCATGTCGGGCTACACAAGAAGCTTGTGCGATTCGGAGAAGCACCCAGCAGGTAGGACAAATTTTAGGGGCATGTTCGGCTTCACAACTCACATTTATCTCGACGTTTTAAATTAATAGCATTGAAATGACGTAGCATACCCTCACATTCTTCTTCAAAGTACTTGCCAACTGTTAACGAACTGCTACCTGCATGGGCACTCTGTGAAACAAGAAAAATATTTCTGAAAGTCTTGCTCACAAGTGTTTCAAAGGGCTGCACTCCAGTTCCGTGCCACCTGCAAGGAATCATCCCCTGTGCACTTAACGTTAAAAATACATTGCCTTCAAAATGATGCTTCATGCTTTCAGAACTTGTTCCAGGATGAACTTGGTTGCTTGGCTGTTCTTAACAAAGGGACATCATAGATGTACTGTGAAATCGGAAAACTGCTTTGAAAATTTTTGTTTCCATATATTCCTACAGGCACTAAGCCTTCCTTTCACCCCCATTTTTACCCTTGTCATCCCAGCCAGCAACAGCTGCGCACCGCATCTTGCTGAAGTCTCAGATCAGTGTTGATCTATAGTACTAACCATAAACAGGTCGAAGGGTGCCGGCATGTTGGACACTGAACTGCGCCCGTAGAACAGGAAAGAGTTGAGTATTAAGCTCCGCAATGCGCTCGCCAGAGAAACAGAAGGAAAAAAAAGGTGTTTCTGAGGGTTATGAAAAGGCTCTTGTCTACAACCTGTATCCGGAACAACACCACCGGCAATTTGGGCTGCTCCGGGCTGCCCTGCAAAGTCAACAACTGCTTACAAGGTTCCGTTGCATGTGTGCAGGGCACGGTTTTATTTTTGTATTTTCAATATTGTAAGCGGAAAAATTTGTTTGCACGCTTCGATTGCAGCAATTCTAGCCGCAATGATATCTGGACAGCGTGAGGAATCTTTTGAATCGGATACCTTGATTTCCTCTAAGAACTTCTGGATAGGGCTTTTTTCCAGTAATGTCCTATCGTTTCAGAAGGGCATACACTACAAAATGGCTGACAAGTTAGCTACAGTAGAATAATTATATGCAGTGTTAGCACCTCCTATGCCCACACAGATCCGCACATGTCTCCGCACGCACCGGCCTCAAGCAAGAACACAGCACTAGTTTCTCAAGCCTCCTTCAGACAGGGATTATGCGCAATGCAAACAATGTACTGCACGGTAGGCATGTCCACATGTCGCTCACCATACCTGCTCTGGCTAGATGAAGCCAGTCCTACTTTAACTGTGCCCTAAAGTAAGTCCAAGAGGCTGTTGTAAAGGGATTGATAATGGCCACTGCCCTTTTTTTCATGGGGCAAATTTTTACTTGTGGCCCATTCTAGCCGTTTCTCTTTCTGTGAGGCACTCGCTTGATCTTTTAAGAAAAAAACAATTTCGCACACTGTGGAAGGTATTCATAGTCACCACGTGCTTCCAGTTTGTTCATGCAGACACACGGACACATTATTGTCAAGGCAAACTCATTATTGCTGCTTAGACACCGTCCAGAACAAACTTATCAAGGCAAATTTTGCACTGTTATTTATAAACAGTTAAAAAACGTGTCTAAGCATCTTAGTTGGCACTAAGCAGGCACTCATCATCTTAGTAGCAAGCGCAAGAGCACACTTGTGTAACGTTGGTTCGGGCCATGGAAGATGCGTGCTAAAGACATGTTCCTTCAGGCATTGAGTCAGCCTAAAAGCCTGAGAAGAGCTTGAGTGGCTAACTGCCACATCTGTGCGACCCAGGCTATGCTAGGGAAGCCACGAGCATCATCAGCTGCAGCAGTAAATCTCTCATTCCCTCTGGTTTCAACAAGCAGGGAAACAGTGAGTGAGTGAGAGTGAGAGAAAGTGCGTGTGTGTGCGTGTGCGCGTGTGTGTGTGTGGGGGGGACACGAGCATGAACATGAATATGAGGGGACATGAGGGCTAGTGAGTGGTCGTGAGTGTGAATGTTCATAAGTGTAAATATTATAAATGTGAGTAGACATGAGTGTCAGCTTGATTGAGCCACCTCTCATGGTGCCGAGGTATCGTGGAGAGAGCCTGCGCTGCCGGTACATGCAGTGTAATCCAGCAATGCATAGACTGCCATATTATCAGAGCTTGAGGAGTGGGAGAATATGCACAGGCCATGAAAAGCAAATAGTGGCTGCTTGAAGCTGTGCAAACAGGGGCAGCTGGGAAACCGAGGGCAGGCTGCAGAAAGGAAAAGTAGTGAATGATAAAGAAAAAATGTGCTTTCAGAGTAGCGTGAAATGTTTCATGCAAAAAAAATTTGCCTGGATGTTTTGAATGCTATCGGTTTGGTGCATGTGTTAATGCTAATTTCAGCAGTGACATTCTGCAGCGAGATATGCTGGTATGCTGATATAACTTGGGTCTTGCGAGGCTGTGGTAATTTTGTGTTTCTCAATCTCTTCCTAGATTCACTGGCTGTCAGTGATCAACTCTTTGGTGCTGATTTTCCTGCTTTTGGGCTTCATTGGTGTTATTCTGGTGAGTACTGCCTTATTTTCTTTTTGCTCTTTTTGTTGAACTGTTTTTGACAAAAGTATGTACTACTTCATGCTCATGAAGCAAGACATACCTGTGCATGAAATATGCGAAGTGGCTGCTGTACAGCAGATTCTGTTTTCATGCACTTAACTTGAGAAACTAAACAAAATCATTTCACATGTTTTATAGAAAGCATATATCCCTTTCCATCCTAACTTGCTCCTTATTAAGAAAAAACTACTTGTTGCTGGTTTTTCGAGAAGGAAAAGTTTTGAAATGAACTTCAACATTTTAAAGCACTTGACTTCAACACACTAGGCATGTTTAGCCTTGCATTTGGCCCATGATAACCTCAGTCACTTAAGCACCATAAGCAAAACAGCAGTGATAGGTGTGCTCTGTTAAAACCAAGCTGCTAAGATATGAGTGCATTGTCTTATTAATGTGAAAGCATCTCTTGTCTCATGAGTGGCGTGTACTGGACTTGTCATCAGAGCGTATCATCCATTATTGGGGTAAATAATAGAATAGTGTATGAAATAATTATGCAATTGACATGGGTTAATAATTAAGTCACCAATGAGACTAATTATATGGCTAATTAATTAATTGGACAAAATAATAATTAGTTGAATGGGTCAGCTACTTAACAAAATAATAGGTAATTTAGTTGGATCATGAGTAAGTTAATCACTGAATTATTTAAAGAATTAAGTGTGAGTACATCCAATTAAGGCACCAAAATGATTAATTGAGTGAATTAAATCAAATGATAAATTTGATTATTGAATTTATACATTCGTGGCTAATTTAATGAACTTTGTTAATTACTTAATTATTGAGTAAATTAAATTAACTAGTTTATTAATAAGTTCTTTGGTGTGCTTTCTAGATGCTCTAGCAAAGGGACCCACATCTTCAGATGTGGTAGGACCAAAGTTAGAGCGAAGACACGACTTAGAAACGACAAAGGCATAAAGAAACAAACACGCAGCAACATAATCGGCAGCAGTAAAAGAAATACTTTTGCATTACTGCACGTAAGCAGACTTAAGTGCACCCCTGGAATTTTTTGTGTTATTATGTTGGTTCTAAGGAACACTAGTAACACGCATTAATTTAGTTCGAAGTTTTTAATGTACTGTGTTTTATTACTGACGACAGCTTACGTGATGCACAGCAAGGTGGATTTATGTGATGCTTTCATGGCTCTCCAACTGTTCCTTTTTTCAGACACGTGTCCTCAAGAATGACATTGCTCGGTACAACTCACTAGAGGCCAAGGCAGAGATGGACGTGGAGGAGTACGGCTGGAAGATCATCCATGCTGATGTCTTCCGGTTTCCACCTTACAAGAACCTCCTCTGTGCCATTCTGGGTAAGTGCAAGTGTACCAGTGGCGCAAAATTGTGCTGTTTGCCAACCTATACTTGGACTTAGTGTTTGATAGATAGATGTGCTAGTTGATCTACGTGACTGGGTTAATAGATAAAAATAAATAGAGAAGTGGGTTGTGTAAGACTCTGAAGTGGGTAGCATAGGCCAGCCATAGTTCAGTTGCTCATAACATGGCAGCATTCCTTTCTTTTTCAATGTCTTCAAGCATCAGGTCCTTTTTGCAGTTAGCCCTACAGCTCAATTTGAAGGGCTTTCAGATACACACGGTTCTGCATACTTTCGGTAGTATTTATCTCTGCTGTGCACCAAAAATTGAGCAAGAGAAGCTTGTGCTTTAGAATAATTCTTGGCGATGGAAAATTTGTGCCTGATGTCCTCGGTCCTTCGGACCAGCAGTCAGCGCATACGGCCATGCTCTTCAGGAGAGCAAGCTGCTGGGCTAGTTGGTGATGCATATTGTAAACTAGGAAGCGCAAAATGCCGGACGAGGGACAGAGTAAGGGACACAAAAACAGGCTCACAAGCGCTCGTTTCGAGCAGCCTTTTAATGCTCAGGAAACTATTGGCACAAGAGCACACTGTAGTGCCTCTTCAGGAAGAAACTTCTGCTATAATTGTGCTGATAGATTTGATGAAAACACAGTAAAGCCTTGTTTAGGTGTACCTTGCTGGACCACGGAAAAACTGTCCACTAAGTAGCAGTACGCTCTAACCGAAAATAGTGTAAATATATCCAGTGACGTGGTAAAACTTGAGAGCTTGGCACAAGAGCACACTGTAGTGCCTCTTCAGGAAGAAACTTCTGCTATAATTGTGCTGATAGATTTGATGAAAACACAGTAAAGCCTTGTTTAGGTGTACCTTGCTGGACCACGGAAAAACTGTCCACTAAGTAGCAGTACGCTCTAACCGAAAATAGTGTAAATATATCCAGTGACGTGGTAAAACTTGAGAGCTAAGGTATTGTATAAAGGAAGGTCCTCACGGAAGCTTATAATCACATGGGACTATGCAGGACATTATTTATGTCTGCTGCTGAAGTAGCCTTGTAGCTACTAATGCAGCCTTGTAAGGACTTACGCTAGGTTTCAACTGCTCTGTAGGCCCCATATTTGTTTAAGCAAACAAAGCACATCTAGCGCTCACGCAGTCACTCTAGCGTTGGTGCCTGAGCTCTCTTCAGCTTCCTCATTAGTGTCGCTTGCATTGGATCACGTTTCAGCAATGGTGGGGGCAACGTAGTCACCATCAGACCACGCTTGAGAAGTCTCAACTGCATTGTCTGTGTCTTAAACATTCAAAAGGTGACAGTTTCTTCTGCGTGTTCCCACTGCAAAACTTTCCCGAAGACTCCTAGGCGGCGTCGCCAGTGCAGGTCGACACTCGGAGCTTCGACCTGGTGGGAGGCATGCTGTGGAGGGATGTCACATGGGAAACACTGGACATGGAAAACGCGTGATCCCTGACAACGCCAATAACATGGCAACACAGCGAGATAGGGTGGAATTGCACCCGTGCAATGGGGCCAGTAAGCCAACAATGCAGCAATGGCGTCTGAAAAAAACGTGGAGGCAAACCAAAGGTTACGGTGGCCAACCTCAACTGCAGAGTCGTGCTGCGGAGACGCCGAGACTCGTGACATTGATAGTTATGATGATAGACACTTCCGTTCAGCTCAGACCAGGACCGCTTTGGCACTAGCACCTGCGAACGGGATGTTAGTGAAGAATCGAATGTGGGGGGGTACCGTTACGCCCCCTGCAACGGTAGGGGAGAGTCTCTCCGGGCGTTTCAGCAACTGCAACCATCGTCAAATGTTGCACCTTGCCACCGCATGTCTCTCCCGACGCCTTGCGATCAACACGTTACGAGCACCAGTGAAGTTTCCTAGTACATAGTGTGCGGTGTAGTTCATGGCTGCTTTATGAGTGACTCCTGCAGCCTCGTACATGATGATATGTAGGAATACTAACAGAGACGTTTGAGACAAGTCACCGTGCCATAAGTAGGCACCGAATGCATGAGGTTCAATAGAAGCAGAGTCGAGGATTTCACGGGACTATGTCCTAAGGGCAACTACCACTTAAGCGTGTACGGCTTAACAAGGTTTTTCTGTATGAAATTCCAATGTTTTGGGTGTAATTTAGTGCAAGGCAGTCGATGGCAAATCCTCCGCAGGGTGTTTTATGACTTGGGCCAGCCTTTGATGAAAACCTCGCTGGGTTGCTTCCTGCTGTCACTTGCACAAGGTCATCATTTTTTGGGACAAGGCAATTTTGCACCGCGATAAGTATTGCACCTCCTTCGGGGCAACTATGATGGTGCTTTGACTGGAACTAATGAGAACTTCAGCTGCCTGGAAGTGTCCAAATTTCATGCTGTGTTATCTCCTTTTGACTGACTGCTAAGTTCGTGACTTTATCGTTGTGTGTTTATTTGCTTTGAGCTTCACATGCATCGTCATGCTTTCCTGCAGGGAATTAGATAACGTAGGGCGAGGCGGGAGGGGTTACGCGTCATATATTCGGAGTTAAGTTTTGTTTTTGGACAGCGAGGGGTGCGAGTTGGACCGTCGACGCATAGGCGGCAATATAAAGTATACATTGCACGTTATGAGCTTCGTGGAGTTTTTTAGGATGTGTTCACAAAATTTTTGTCCAATTTGCACACCTTTTTGAAGCCCTAATTTAAAGAAAAAAAAGTGAGTTAATTACGCCAGTAAATACGGTAGGTTGAATTTTTTTTTTTTAACAGGGTGGATAGCTGGGCTAAGTGGTGTATTCATCATAACTCGGCAACAGTGAATGAGACAGCGACAAAGAAAGATCCTTTTATGTAAGCGCCTCAGTTACTGCTGCAGAGTTCTGATCAATTTTTCGGTTTTAACCAAAAAAAAACAAACTGTCACAGAACAATGTGGAAAGCATGGAAGCCATGGATGTGGATACACAGTGGTGTCGTTGGATTAAGCAGTGTTATGGTTTTAGACTCATTGCTCTGTGCCCTCAGACATGCACCACTGTGGACCAGGAGCTCGACCTCATCACTAAACATGATCTGCTAGTTTAGCACTGCCTTCTCACAGACACTCATCACCTACGCAGGGCTGCTGCTTTGCTTGATCGAGCTGGTTTTTTTTACACTGGATGTATGTTATGGCACTGACAACATTTGCAGTAGGTCACCAGCAAAGTCAAACCATACATAAGCATCACAAAAAACTCTCATATTTTGTCTTCCACGACTGTTCAGCAGCAGTTTCATCACTGCTATGCAAGCAGATCACGTAATCTGCATCTCTCTCGCTCAACCCAAAGTGCAAGCAGGCCATGACAACCCAGTGTTTGGAACTAAACCATCGCTTTTATTTCACGGTCCAGTCATTTAAGTCACAAAGTTTATTTTTTTCTTTTGGCAGTGGCATTTCACCCTGTAAGAACTGATTAAATGTGAATGTTGGTGCATTAATTACTGCTACATCAACTGCTCAGGCTGACGAAAAAGCAAAGATAAACTTTGCGTGACTTTTTACCGCACAGGGACACCACACATATCACTGAAAAAGAAAAGATGATTCATCCTTAGAAAGTAATGTGAACAGAAATTGCTTTTAGAGATACACACCAAAAGTAGTCCACTGAATCTTCAAAAAGACAAAACCAAAAAGTCTAACTCCTTTGCATATTTTTGCAGTCTCATCAAAAAAAAAAAAAGCAGGTGCTATAAGTAGAATAGTTAGTAGTATTAATGAGTAAGGTAAGCATTGCATTGCAAACTTGTCGGAGTGCATGAAAACTCTGAAGATGCATAGTTCATCATGCTATTCTACCTTGTCTTGTGAGATGATGGTGCACATTTTGTTCTTGATTGCGGTTTCTTTTCTGCCCCATGTAGTCAATCACTTCTGTTTATTGATAACTTTTCTTGTGTGGTATCTTATAAGATGACCCTACTCCCAGGGCGAGATGATAATATCTGCTATTCTGGCAATGTAAGTGTGCCCAGTAGTGACGTTAGGAAGAAAAACGTCAGAAATTTACAGCTTGTGTATGATTCTCTCCCATGTTTTGCAGGTGTGGGCACACAGTTCCTGTGCATTGCTGTCGGAGTGCTTCTCATGGCCCTGCTGAGTGTGTTCAACGTGCACAACCACGGTTCTATGAACACAGCCATCTGTGTCCTTTATGCCTTGACATCCTGTAAGTTTCTGTAAGACCACGTTGACGATTCACGGCACAATTTGAACCAATTTTCTCAAGGCCACAGAAGGTACCATAAAAACCCGCCCATAATACGGAAAAAGTTTCATCCGCATATTATGCAAGTGAGCAAAACACACTGAAAGCATTCCTTTGCACTGCATTTCATGCTCGACTTGGTGACTCGATGGACACTCACGAGACATACGCACCATGCTGTTTCGTATCCATCGTCACCGCTCAGCATGCATTGGAAAGGGGCATGCACCTCCTCGTGCCCGGTGCTGGCTTGCACCCCCCTTTCGCACCAGCACACTGGACCAGATAATTTCATGCTGTGATGACAACAGCAACTCATACTCGCCCCGGCATTCGCGACAGCCACGCAGTCCTCAGATTGTTGTAAACCGGGGTGGCACTTCCAGCGCATGCACAGTGCACCTGCTTGCATCTCGCACTACACATATGTGCAGACCGGCTCTGGCATACGCACATAAGTGTGTGTCCAGGAAGTGTCCGTGGAGCCTGGGCTTTAGCAATCGCCATTGTCAGGTGTACAGTCTTCCAAGAGTCCCTTGTCAGAGATATCTGCAGCACCACTGCACACGTTCGATATCCCGAATTTCTTTAAAGTGTGAACGACGAGCTCCTCTGGTGTGCTGGCTCGAGCGTCCATGATCTAACTGAAGTGCATAGCTGGAGGGGGCCATTTCAGCCGCAACTGCAGGCTCCACCTGCGTCATCCAGTTCACGTAGCAGTGCATCATGCTGTGCTGATGTTTTCGGCAGCTACGATTGATTTCCTGTTTAAACCAGCTGTGCACTGCTTTCGTGGTCCCTACGTGGTCGTCCTGCTTCTGATAGTGCGGTCATCGCAAGGTCAGCGTGATGATGAAATGTCGGCAGAATCTAAACTACCAACTGACACGACTGCTAGATAGTGCCTCCTCTAGCTGGAAGCCTGATGGTTGGTAGCACTGAATACTAAAGAGACTGGAACTGTGAATTTGGGCAGAAAATTGTTTGGATCCACATAGGAGGCAGAAATCTAATATGTAAGAACTGGAAGAAAAACTCTTATTATACACAGTTTTTTTTTTTTTTTTATGGTACCTTACAGCGACGCTGAGATCAAATAAGCTGGCCTGTATCAATACAGTACTGTGTTATAATGACGGAAGTAGAGATGATTTTCACTGGTAAAAGTTTCTTTAAGCTAGCGAAGACCCAAAAATAAAATACAGGTACAATATCAAAATATGATGTGCGTGCACAGAAATGTAAACTGCTTGATTAGGCAGGATAACAGTAAGCAACTTGTATTTAGCCACGTAGTTTGAGCAATAAAATGAAAGCCTTGAATGAAAGCCACATGACCGGCAACTAAAAACAGCATGATGGTAGTAAAACCTCATTGAAACCTCACTAATTTGGACTTCAAGGGATCGGAAGAAATGCTCAGATTATCCAAAAGTTGAGTTACAAAATGCCCCTGCCCACACCTTGGAAAGAAAAAAAGGCCAAAAATGTGGTGAAGCCTGGTGAGAGGGCTCTGCCCCACAAACAGCGAAAAGCCTGCAATGAGTGCACAGTTTTGGCATGCTGGAAAGCTCAAAAATACTTCTTGTTGTGTTTCTCTTTGTGTATGTGCCGGGAGGCTTCGCAGATAAAGTTTTTAGAGTTTCGCCATGGCATGAAGCACACACATGCCCATTGATGCCTGGAAACAAACTTGCCGGCTTACTCACAAGCTCAGCGCAGAGCCACAGCACTGCTGCTTGCTATCGAGGACTCGAAGGGATGCCGAAAAACCGCCTCTGGCATGTTAAACTTATACGTGTAGTGGCACGTCGCTGGCAACTGACCATCTGTGCACATGATGACCAGAG
Source organism: Amblyomma americanum (assembly GCA_030143305.2). NCBI lineage: Eukaryota > Metazoa > Arthropoda > Arachnida > Ixodida > Ixodidae > Amblyomma > Amblyomma americanum. Next base: position 114,132 of record JARKHS020035923.1, on the reverse strand, counting down.
TCGCTGCCAGACATTGCACACGATCATGATGCAGGCCACTTCAACAGCTAATGGGGTTCTAGAATAGCTAATGCATGTTTGTGCACAGTGAACACAAGAATTTTGCAGGAAATTATGCTTCATATTAAATTATTCAATGTACACAAACACAGGTGCGATGATTTAGTGGCACCATCTGGTTTGGATGAAGCAATTTCTTGAACAAACCGATGCTCGTTAGTCCTACGAGCTACTGAATGGTCCAACGAAATAAAAAACAGGCCAAATTTGTCGTTCATCCAATTTGTTAAAGGCAAGATAAGATGAAGCGAAAGCCCCGTCCCAAATTTATAGCCAGTTGACGTGCTGAAAAACGCAGTAACACCGATGAGTTCACTCCAAATCGACATAATCAACATATTTGATTATGACAAACTCAGAATGCAGGCCCAGAACCAAGCCTAGCAGCGTTCAAATGTTATCTATTCACGCGATAAACAACGGACAAGAAAGCAAACAAGGCGCTTTTGTACTATTTTGTAGGCACTTTAAACTGGCTATTTAGATGATAGGACCAGCTATAGTGGTGTTGCCACAGTCTGATTTATGAAAGACAGCACAGTTCTTGATCGCTGCTTAATATTCGGAAGTTCTCGAAATTTAATTTCTCGAATCGAATACAAACTGAATAACAAACATATTCTATTCGTTTTCAAAGTTTCGAATATTCACACCTCTAATATAATATTAATAGGAAGCTCAGTGCAGCATCTATTGTTGAATTAGCCACATGGCTGCAGAAATGCAATATTTTGTCTTTTCAAAAGTTTCACATGTGACCGCTAGCAGTAGCTTTGAAAAGGGTTTCAGACATGGAATGTTGCTTTAGACGCAGAATTTCTATCCTCCTTGGTAGTTCGTGAACGTCCTTGATGTGGCTTGCTGTGCATTGGAGCATCTGCCTTTGCACTTGCAGGCATTGCGGGCTTTGTGTCTTCCAAGATGTACCGCCAGATGGGGGGCACCAAGTGGGTCACCAATGTCAACTTGGTCTCGTGCCTTTTCTTCAGTGAGTATACCCTCCTTTTCCTACCTTCTGCTGCCATGGCCGGGAATAGCTTACGGTGCACCTTTCAAGGAAAGCTAAACTGTAGACTGTTGCACAAAAAAATTTGTTACCGGTTATGTTGCATTTTTTAGCATTCACCAAAGTTGTTTTCATTGACAGTTGCTGTGCACTCGAGAAAGGAAAACGATGAACCAATGAACGAGTGCAATGAACCATCTAGCCGAAATAAAAGTTCTTAAATTTAAGTTGCTGTGCAGGTTAAAAAAAAAAAGCATGGTAAGGTATGCGGGTTTCAGTGCCGTAGTGGAAGGCTCTGAATTAATTTCGACCACTTGATGTTCTTTCGCGTGCACTAACATCGCACAGCACGTGAGTGTTTTTGTATTTCACCTTCATCAAAATGCTATGCAGAGCCATGGAAACTCCTTGGCTGTTGTTGCCCAAAATCATGCCATTTCTGCTGAACCAACCTTGTTATTTTGTTTAATGGACAGATAATTATTAGGCTCCCAATTTGTATCGGGATGGTGACAAATGTCGCCTAACCATTACTTCCTAGCGTGCTCAGTATCTTCGGTTTTTTATGGTTTATAGGGGATTTAACGTCCCAAAGCGACTCAGGCTATGAGGGACGCCGTAGTGAAGGGCTCCGGAAATTTCGACCACCTGGGGTTCTTTTACGTGCACTGACATCGCACAGCACACGGGCCTCTAGAATTTCGCCTCCATCGAAATTCGACCACTGCGGCCAGGATCGAACGGATTAAATGCCAATTTTCCTCCATTTTCCTAACTGCTCTCTTCATCTTTTCCACCTAGTTGTTGCCTGCTCGTCTCTTACTTGTTCGTGCTCTTTGCTCAACTTCTTGTTTTTTGCCAACGTGACTAGCCTTATGGAAGTTCTTGTTGTTTTTATGGTACAATTTCAATTAATCTTATCCCATTGAATTCAGAAAGAACTGAACTCTAGAGCTCTGCTATTTCTTTTTTTGATTGAGTCGAAACATCAAAATTTGTGAAGAATATTGTGACCTAATTAATCTCATAATTATGGTGTTTCAACATAACCGGACATTTCATGTGATTATGTATCTCAATAGCAATATACTGTATATACTCGCTTAATGGGCCCACTTATTTTCCTGAAAAATTGGCGTCAATTTGGGGGGAGGGTTCATTGCGCGGGAAAAAAGTTTCAATGGATTTCTTTTTTTTTGAGAATCGAAATTTCATGATGCGCTGCCCACCCGTACGTCCGTCTGTCCGTCCATCCATCATCGACAAAAGCACGCGGTCCGACGCATTCGTGTCACCGATGAGTTCCTTCGCCTTCGATAGGAGCTTTCGTCAAAAGATAAACAAACACGCCATGATGTTATCGGCGCGCTGCCAAGGTCTGCACTGCAGTCGGCACGAAAACGGAGGAACGCAGTACCAAAAGCTAAAGGATTAAAAAGAAAAATTTTCATGATCAAAAGTGGTGGCCGAGTTCATTATGCGAGTGGGTTCATTAGTCGAGTATATACGGTAGATAGCATAGCTCCGCATGGTAGGTCTTTGGCTACAGCTTTGTTTCAATCTGAACCAAAAATTATTGGGGGACGATGTCTTACCGACACGTAAAAAATTACCTATTAGGCTTTGGTTATTTTCTCATAATATGGGAACTGATTGAGATACTATACGGAAACTATTGTATTTTCGAAAAACAGGAGGAAAAAATACATTTACACGTGTAATTATATTATGATTTCTGTAATAATAAAAAATTCTTAAGACCAGCGCTTTCTCTTAAACCACGGCATGTGTGAAATTATTGCATATTCATACCTTTCAACTGGGAAAATGTCTGTGGCATCATTGTGTGCAGTACAGACAAGATTCAAATTTGTCCTCTCCTTTTGACACTGGGCATGCTGTCCATGCTCTCTACACATTTGTATACTTTGACACTGACGCATTGCAATGGGCTACAAAGACACACAGAGCTAAAGGACTGAGGAATGCGAGATTTTTTAGTGGCGAAAAAAAGCAGTAATGTCATGCACTCAGGGGCACTGTATTTGCAGGATGGCGATGAGGCAGAACGAGGGTCAGTAGATTCGCAAAAAGGCTGCATTGAGAAGTACATCCTGACTTGCTGCACACACCTTGGGGATCATAGTAAGCTTCCAGCCACCTTTAAAAAATCCCGTCTGGAACAGTTGTCAAGTCTCTCGGCCAGAATGAATGCTTGTTTGTCATCTCCTTCACATATTAACTGAAACGAGCGGAAGCGCCATCGGTGCCACATTGATGAGTGCCTGAATAATGATGGTACTACACGAACTAGAGCAGCTAATGGCGATTCCTGCTGAGGTGCCACAGTGAATTTTCTAAAGGGTTCATTGTTTTCATGGAGTACTGTCAATGAAAACTAGCTCCTTGTTCTTGAAAATTTTAATTGATTGCATTGAGACATGCGGTTCTCATCCGTTATGAAGGACAACACGAAGAAAACACGAGGATCAAAAGATACAATGGGTACTACAGTCGAGCACGCTTATAACGAACATGAGCGCCACACGGCATCCATTCGTTATATCCTGAAGTTCGTAGTAAGTGGACCGCAGCTTTAAAGACAGTTGCTTGTCAAAACACAAAATTTTTTCTTTGCGAAAAAGTCTATGATGGACATCTGTTATTGCAGCGCAGATCTGAGCAGGGAGGTTTAGAGTTTATTTAAAACAGAAGCGTGCTCTTCGCCGAGGCCTTTGGCATAGACAAGTTGTCTGAGGCTCTGTATGTAGCCTATTGCTACAGGCGCGCTTATAGGTGCTGGCTCCGAAGTTTCATCCTTATCTGATTCCTCCACGTCACTCTCGTCCCGCAAACGATGCCCTCGTCCGTGCATGGTTTCGCGGTGTCACCGTTGTCGTCAACAGAAATAAAATCATTCCAACCAATTTCAATGCGCCCCCATGTCGGATTCGACGACGTGCTGCCACAAATCGCCGCCGGGCTGGTCATCTTCTGAAGCATCAGGCTCGCATAGACACTGGGTCGATGCCGGCCTTGCTGAAGCAGTTCCGCTCCCCAGTGGCCGTCACCTCCACCCAGGCCGCTTTCATCATCTCTCCCGCTGAATACAATGGAAATGGGCATGGTGTTCCTGTCTGCCATCACGAATTACAACCCGGAGCCCGATGTTCGAACGAAGCCAACGAAACGTCCGCACCGCAACAAGAGTGACAAAAGCGTGATGGGGTAGACGTGCAACGTGCACAGACGGCAATAAAGCCAATCAAGCTAAATATGCAGACGCACAGCGCCAGAGGAGAGACCAATGAGGGGCATCCATGAGCGTCAGTGCAGCCGCCTCTTGGCTCCCACGGAAGGTCTGCTTCATGGAGCGTGGCCTCCATGATCGGCACCGGCGGTGGCACAGTTGATCGCAGAGGCCATGTGCAGATTCGCAAGAGAGTGAGGAGAGGGGAGCGGAGTTGCGAGGAGGGGCGGGAGGGCTATCTTGCGAGGCGCGTCGACGGGGAAAGGGTAGCTCGCTTGAGAGCGGCACGAAACGGGGCGAGCAGTTCGCCTTCGAAGAGCGTGCTGGGCGCGCTGAGGGGTCGGAGGCAGGTTATCTCTCACCGCGGTGCCGGGTTTACGCCGTCCGTTCACCCGTTCACTGTAACCGATCAGCAGGGCTTAATGATGTTCATTATACGTGTGATTTTGTGGCATTGAAACAATGTATATTTTGACGGTTGCGCAGGTCTCGTTCGTTATAAGCGAAAGTTCGTCTTAAGTGGAGCCGTTATATGTGGGCTCGACTGTATGAGCACTTGCAGTGTGTCCTTGTATCTTTTTGTCTTCGGGTTGTTTTCATGCGATTCATTTTTATATACAGTAGAATCTCAAGTGATATGAATCTCACGGGGTCGCAAAAAAATTTGTATCATTCGAAATTTTGTATAATCTGAACAAACAAAATTCATATGCAGAAACATAGAAAATGCATGCACACAGATCTGTTTACGGCTGACAGGATTTATTCACGGCCGTGCTGCCATGCTACTCGCGGTGCAAACCGCATGATTAGCGATCGCAATTTCAGCGACATGAGGTCCGCACACTGCTGCTCACAGCTCGCGGTGCATATCGCGCGATTAGCGATGGCGATTTTGGTGATTTGAGGGCCGCGCACTGCCGCTCGCTGCTCGTGGTCCGTACCACACAATCAGCGATCGCGACTTCGGCGATGTGAGGGCCGCGCTTAGTGCTCAAGAGTGCGATCGTGGCTCGTGTGTTCGTATCATCCGATGTGGCGCGGGAGAGAGTTTGGAACATCCGAAATTCTGCACGTTGTGCACAATGCACTCTGGCCTGGGAATGTCACGAATTCGTATCATCGCAAAATTCGTTTCAACCGTGTTTGTGTCACCAAGATTCTACTGTAATTGTTACCAACTTGCCCAACCTGCTCTACTCGCGCCCAATAGAGTGTGGGTTCCGCAATAGCTCAAAATGATAGTTAAAAAAACACTGCTCATCTCCTGTGCCTGGTTTTTTGACCTTCCTTTGCTTGTTTTTCTTCAAACAGTTCCCCTGTTCCTTGTGTGGAGCATTCAGAACTCCACAGCCTGGATCTACCACTCCACCCAGGCTTTGCCTGCCACTACCGTGGTCCTACTCCTGCTTGTCTGGATCTGCTGTGAGTACACTTTGGTGCAAATCCCACATTGGCGGGACCAGAGGTAACTTCTTAGAAAACAAAACTTCTGGCTTACACCAGGCAAGGCTTGAAATGATTTCGGCTTGTAAACAATGGTTTTGCAAGCACAATATGAATCCTTGGCTTCCAAAGTCAGCATGGTGCTAGGCATGTCTACAGGAACCCACATTTTGAAGCAGGCAAACTACTAGCCTGCAGGTGTGTCAATTTTTGAAGTATACGACTATGTACCATTCCACGTTAATTTTTGTGTGTGTGTGGTGCTAATTGTTGCGAATAATTTTAATGCAGTAATGTTAAGGCTCTTGTTGGGCAGGAAATGTGGCGTCTTTGTCTGTGTCGACGCCGTCGGCATTGTGAGCCAAAAATCCCCGATGAAGCAACTTGGGTGGGCCACCTAGGTCACGTGACTTTGTTGCGACATCACAGCCTGCCCACTGGATTGTGCGCAAATTTTCCACCATAGCAGGTGGAAGTTAAATTAATGATTGATTGCAAGAGGTTGCTCGAGAAGAGCGACCTTTGTCGCACAAGCCCCACCTGTGGCAGCACCTGCCATCGCAGGGCAGAACCGCATTGCTTTACCACTGGCCAAGAGCGGTGTAAGGACTTCCAGGGATCTCTGAATGCATGGTCAGGAATGACCAATTCCGCATATGCCCTTAATGTGGAGCCTAAATGTCCCCTCCAATTTTTTATACAGCTGAGTGTGCATGTACTGTGGGCTGTAATCAATTTGAATGTACTTATTTTTTTAAATTTTGATTAATTCTAACTGACACTTTGGTGTTGTCCACAATGCACATTTTGATGTCTTGTCATTCAACACTTTGCAGCCACCATACATGCTACAAGAAGGTTGCAGTGGTGTAGCTGCATCTTAAAGAGGCTTTAAAGGCTGTTTAGCCTGCTCAAACCATTTTTTGGTGGCAGATATGCCATTTGCAAGTTAATGCTTAGTGACCCTCTGATATATTTGGCAAACACTAACCGACATGTGCCGATGAATTATCGCTCTCCAAGGTTGCTACAAGGTTGCTATGTTGTAGCTAGAGATTGAGAGCAGTTAAGTGAGCGCTGTGAATTCCAAGGGGTGTGAGAGCATGAAATAAAAGCTTACACAGCTACCTACGTGTTCAACATGTGCTTTGCTGCAGCTGTCATATGTCTCGTGTTACGGCACAAACTGAATGATGTAATAATCGATTTCTGAATTTTATACTTGATATAATGACCTGAGCAAACTTTGTAGTTGCTATTCTTAATTTTATGTTGAGAACAGTAATGTCAAACGTTATAAGCAGGTCACTGATCTCGTTTAAGGAAACCTGCGCCCGTCTACTTGAATGCTTAAACTAAACTTCAAGAACAAAAAAGCTAACCAGCACCACGTATATTTGGTTCTTTGGCCAAAGCACGTATACACTGTGCCAAGCTTGGTCTGTATCAGTTATCAGCGAGCCCATGTCCTCGGTGCCCTTGGTTTTCTTAAAGCTGCTCCACAGCTGTTCGGTTTTGTGTTACTGTGCGCTGCTAGAAATTTGAAGCCTTTTCGAAACCGCGGGAGATGGGCTCTCATTCGATCGTTCGAAGGTCGACTGTTTTAACCAAGATCGTTTTTCATTCTCAACACTGTAGCGCTGGCAGAGTACGGATGAAGGGAGGACGAGACACACAGTGCGTTTTTCACATTTGGCGGCTCAGCTTCCAACTTCGCGAGCTTTCTCAGATTGCGCGACTTACTGCTGACAGATCTTTTTTGTTTGCTGAATTGTCGCATCCTCATTGAAACACAGCAATTTACAAGATGCGCTTTTAAATCCACTTTGGGCTTAGTGCATGGAATGCGATGCAGTAACATTTCATTGATGGGGAGTTCATATGCATCAGGCTTTGCTGCATGGCTTCAATAAACAGCTACGGCTGACATAACCACTGTCGAAATTATTTTTGCAACTGTAGTCACGTGAACACTGTCAGTGCAGACAATGGGCTTTCGGCACGCTTCCGGACGAGTTCCGTCCCTGGGAACGCTGAGGAAAAATACCTGCTCCTTGCAGGCTTGCAGGTCACTCGGCCACTATTCCTGACAGGCACAACTAACTTCTTGCCCCATATTAAGACATAATTATTTCGTGCAGTAGCCAAATGCACAAAAAATTTAATACAGTGGATTAAAGCACACCTCTGCAGTTGCAGTCAAAGGGAATAAATGAGACGGTCCTGCACATCGTAGTACAGCTGTACGCTGAGCCGCCAGTCGCTCAGTCAGGGATTGCTTTTTAATTGGCCAGATGCAGCAACAAATCACTGTATGCACCTCCGGTGCCCGCTCGGAGGCACCGGAAAGGCGGGCGTTGCGCGTTGTCTGCTCGAGCAGACGACACGTTTCTCAGGTCAGAAATCGAAGTACTTGGAGATTAAGCAGTACGAAAGCTTCTACTTGCTTAGAATTAGGCGTCTAAATAAATAAAATAGGCGTATATATTAAGGTTGGGGTGTTTGAATGCTGACTGAGGTCGCAAATGTTTTATGCATGTGGCCCTGCTCCAAGCAAAGCACGCAGAATCGGCGGAGAGGATAACCCACTCAACATGTGCTGCCCCTAGCGGCGGTGCTCACTTCCAGTCAAAATAAGTGGCCGCTCTCCTGCCTCAGCATGACTACGCCATCAGAGCACCTCTCTTTCTTCCACTATGATCATCAGCACCACCAAATTTTTATACATGGGAGTATACTAATCCAAACCACTAATCCACCTTAATCCACCTTTATCTGTTTTCTTGGGTGGGCCTACATTCAGATTTTTTGGGGGTGCTTTGAAATTTTTGGGGATGGGCCAAAATCCGAATGCTGTTGCATTTTCTTCTTTAAGAGTGTGGTCAAGAATGCCCCCAACTTTTACTGCTTATGTACCAGCCAGAGTTGAAGCACAAGTGCACATCCTGCGCCTTTTACTTAAGGCATGTTCAGATATTAAAAATAATGGTTTAGGCTCAGGGACATTTAATCTGTGCATTGGCCTCTTGTCACTGCAGGTGGCTACCCACTGACCCTAATGGGTGGCATCCTGGGCAAGAACTGTGCCGGCCCCTTTGAGGCCCCCTGCAGAGCTAAGCTGATTGCGCGGGGGGTGCCACCGGTGCCCTGGTACCACTCGCTGCCCATCCACTGCTTTGTGGGTGGCTTCCTGCCTTTCAGGTGAGGAGGAGGCAGCAGCCGCGTCTCGTTTCACCTGTGCTTTGAGAATTTGTGCTGCCTTGTTGCCTTTGCTTTCCACGTCCTCTCTTTTCAGGCTCGTGTGTTCTTTGGAAACTCATCGCTCTACATTTACAGTGCAAATAGGGGGAAAACGTTGGCAGGCAAAAATTGTGCGATCGTCTGTTGTGTTAGTTTTTACCTGTTGTGCATATTAAATGATCTTTACAACGTTCTGATGTTGTATCTCACAGGGGATGGGCCTTTGTTAAGATTGCAAAATGGCATTTGATCTTAAATGTGCACTGATGTGGCATCGTTATTACAGCCTAAATGCACGTAGAAATATAGTGCCGTGGACTGGGTGACAGAAAGTGAGGGAAAAAAACTTTGCCCGCAGTGCCATCTCGGTGGAGTTGTACTACATCTTCTCGACGGTGTGGGGCCGGGAGCAGTACACACTGTACGGCATCCTGCTCGTGGTGGCCATGATCCTGTTCAGTGTGACCGCCAGCATAGCGGTAGTGCTCACCTACTTCCAGCTCTCATCCGAGGACTACCACTGGTGGTGGAAGGCCATCTGCACAGGAGGGTGGGTACACTGCCAGCAGCACGAGATACTCCTCTGGCCCTTTCCCGCTAAGCAAGAATACAGCAGTGCAGTATCATTAATTCAAACTTGCTGGTTATTCCAACTGATGATTTGGTCCCGTCAACATCAAGTGTATTACAAAGATTTCTTTTAATTGAAAATCTGCATAATCTCTGCAGATTTTTGGCAGCCTACAGGTTTGAATTGCCGAGAGTCAAATTGCATGCAGGAGAGGAAACTCCTTGCACATGCACATGTGCAGGAAGATGGTTAGGTTGCGGACGCAAAGGAGAAGCGCTGATGAAGGTGCAAGCTCGGTTTCACCTGGCAACGCAACGAGCAGGCTCCCCATGCTGCACGTATGAGAGCTGCAATGGAGCTAACTTCTACACCTGCTTTAAATTGTCTGTGTATGGAAATGCAAACTGCTATATTTCCTTCCTTCTATAAAGTGCATCTTTGTTTTTCTATGAATGGAGGTCCAAAACTTGCTTACAGTACAGAAGTGACAATACCAAAAGTCCCATTAGCAACACTGGCGAGAGTCTGTTGTCCCATCACCATCACGAGGTAGCGATAGAGGGCATGTTTGTATATTGCACTCTGTGGGTTTGGTCTTGTTTTTAGTTTTGTTATTAATAGTGGAAACGGTAACAACGGTGCATTGTTTTTTTGTTTTTTTTTAGAAAGCTTCTTTAATAGCAGAGCCATTCCGCATCCCTCAACAACTGACAACACAGCCTGTCAGTTTTGCCAACCTAGATAATATCATTTTTGGATGGTGCAAACAAGAGCATGAGAATTGCTGCCACATAGAAAGGAAGGAATACCGTACACTGAGAACAGAAACATTTGTGAAACTTGGAAGTGCATTTACCGACTTCATTATGTGGCAGTGAGCAGACCACATGCTCACGACACCCAGCTGGTGACGGCAATGCCTTTCGAGCTGGCAAACCTTCAGAGCGTTGCTTGAGAAACGAGCTTGAACTTGGCAGACAACTGTGCTTGGGAACAGCTTTTCTTGGCAATGCAGTAGAGGCTAAGCAGGAATGGCTCCATTGTTTCCCCCTTTCACCCTCTGCACCCCTAGACGGAACATTGAACAACACACCCCCCCACGGCAAGAACACAAAAGCCCATTTCCTTCCTTTTCCTGCCAGTATTTGCAGCATTGCCAAGAAAATTTGCCCGTGTATACGTCAGAAAGTCTCTGAAAAGGAAAGGATTCATTCTTTAGAAATGGGCGGGCATTGATCAGAAGTTGCCATGTAGGACACGAAGAGAAAGGTTGGTGCTTTTGGCCGTGGTATAATGTTGCTGGGATGCTTGAAGGCTTTTCTTCTGAGGCAAACGGTAGGCAGTCCACATGCTGCTGTACTTTTGTGTGCTTGCTAGTACAGTCAATCCTCGTTGTAACAAAATAGATTATAATGAAATAATGGATATAATGAAGGAATGATGATTCCCCCTAAAGTCTCCGTCAGCACGGGCTGTAACGAAGCTACAGCTACAACACAGTATTTGCCGGGCCCCTTCAACTTTGTTATAACTAGGTTCAACTAAATGTGCCAAACATTTGTATCCCTGCTGTCTTCTTGTAGTGTGAAAGTACCAGTAGCTCTCATTTTTTTTGTGGCTTTGGTGCTGGTTGGATCACCACAATATGGATCTGCATTTAATGTTCAGTCAGAAGACACTTACTGAGGACTGCATTCTTTCAAGCCATCATATTGCAGGTCTGTGACAAAGCTAATGCATATAGACACTGATCTGGTCATCCACTTGAGGGAAGTGCCCGTGTGGCAGGAGAGGCTCGTTCATAGCTGGAGTCTTAAGTCCGAACCCAGCCAGCATATTTTGGAGTTACCGGAGGGCAACTCCGACGTTCTTTTTGTCTCCATGCATTTTACTAAAACTTTCTTGGCAGGTTATCCGGAGTCTTCTGATCCTTCGTGCTCAATGTGGCTGCTGAACGGTGTTTTGCTTTCGTGCGAAGGGACTTGGTTTTCCCATTTCTTGGCCTTACTTGGGGTAAATGGTGACGGCATTAGTTGTGCACCCATTGATATTTTCTCTGCGTTCGGTGAGGGAAAAAATTTCAAACTTCTTTTTGGTCATCTGAGATAAATAATGGTCGAAACGGTTGCTTACAGTCACCAATTTAGCCGATAGACACGCGAATGAGAGGTTTTGTGACAGTATCTGTGATATCGTACTTGCAGCCCAGTTTCAGTTTTCTGGTTCTTGCTACTTTATAATTGTTATTAATTAGGGGTGTGCGAATATTCGAAATTCGGAATACGGATCGAATATGTGTTATATTCGATTCGTATTCGTATTCGAGAAATTGATATTCGAGAATTTCCGAATATTCGAAAATTCCCGAATACTCGCCATCGATCGTGTACTGCATAGATGTTCATAAATTCGACCGTGGTAAAACCACAATATCTGGGCAAATTAGCTGATGATCGAGTTAAAAATTCCAGGAAAACAATACAGTGGTCCTATTCTCTTCCTTCTCTGTCTTTTATCGCGCGGACCAATCGCATTCCGACGCCGCTCGTGAGAAATTCCGCGAGTGGATTTTCTCACATATCACATGTGCTGCGAACAAGATGGCCGACAACCCGCTTCGAACAATCGGTGCGCGAAATCGCGCCTTTTTTTTTTTAATCCTTCTGTAATAGGTTACATATTTAATGCCCACATCCGAAAAATGCGTCCTGTCGCCTTCATAACTCTTCGAGTGTGACTTCTGCCATCCCGTTTTGCAGACTGCGCTATGTGGGAAAGCCTACTTGCGGAATGTCGCGGGAGCCTTCTAAAGGGGTGCGTCGAGTTGTCACAATAGGGCAAACGATCGTGTAAAAATCTCGCCTGTTGCATGGTGCATTGTAACCAGGGCACCCCTTTAGTAGGCGTAACGGCAGGCGTGACAACGACCGGTAGGCCCCTGTCGCTAGGTCAAAAAAATTTCCTGGCCGCGTAGTTTCGGTTTCTGAGCTTCGCCGCTGCCCCGCGGCAACTGTAACTGTCGGCCTGCGCATCCGCCGTTAGTCCAGTCCCAGCTCCGTGCGGCTTTCGGATGCCGACTGGCGCCTTGTGGGTTATTTCGTTTTCCTCTTAATAAACCGTCTCGCCATTCCGACGCCAGTGTGTGTTCCCCGGCCCCTTGCTTGCATTTGTGTTGTTCTTCCAGCACTCCAAAACGGGCGGCTCGCCACGGGCTTACAAAAGTTAGCGCGATGGAGCCGCCTCATAAGGCCTTACTGCATCTTCGCGTTTTCAGCAGGATGTTTTTTTTTTGGGGGGGGGGGCACAGGGAATTAAGAAACCGAGGCCTTCGGATGAACCGGGCATTTCTTCCGGTCCCTTGAACTCCAAATGAATGAGGTTTTACTAGTCATGTTATTTTTTGTTGCCAGTCTTCTCATTTTATGGATTTTGCTTGCATGACCTCATTATAGTTTGGATACTGTTTTGCTGTCTAATCAAGTAGTATACATTTCTGTGCACATCATGTTTTTTTATATGGTATTGAGGCAGTCTAGTTTTGTTTATTTTAGTTGCAAAGACAATACACTATTTTGAAAAAAAATACGGGCAACAACATTTGCTTGTTTATCATTTTCTGAAAATTTTTTTTTTGTCCTGAACAGATATTCGATTCGATATTCGCAGCCATTTTTTCTTCATATTCGTTTTCGATTCGTATTCGAAAATTAAAATATTCGCACACCCCTACTATTAATTGAAACTAAGACAGGGAGATCCAAAAAATATAATGTGATATTGAACTGAAGATATTCGAAAATCCTCCTGAGCGGCCATTTAAGGACAAGCTCTCTCTGTGCAGCACACGCATGTAGGTACAATACCTGACAGAATGACGTTCCAGCTGCACTTGCTGGTTTTGTGTACCAGCGATTCACAAACCCTGGAGGGGGTCGTGCCACACTCGTTAGCGAGTGGTTAGTGAATGGCATTCATACAGTCATGATGGGCAACAAACAGGTTGAAACATGTCACTGGGCAAACTTTTCGCAGATTGGTCACCTGAGGTATGTGCCTAGTCACGATGGCGAAGTATAGTTCAAGAGTTGTGGAACTACATGCAATGGATATCACTGATTTAATGCAGGGATTTATTGGCTACAACATAAAATTCTCTGAAAGCGCCATTCACACGCAGTGAGTGATGCCTCTTCCTTTTCCAGAATTCTGTTTCTGGCTGCAAAAATTTGGTATTTGTTATATACATAGGGGCACATTATTATCTCTCTGAGGCTATGAAGACCGGGTGCACATTAAGATTGAGGGTGCATTACTAAGAAGTAAATGCGGTGACTGCCTTCTGGGTAAAAATTAGCACCATAAGGTGTCAGAAGCACAATTTTTGCCTTTACGACCGTCACATGCCACCAACATGTGACTGGCGTTGAGTTTTTCGCAGGGTTTGAAAGCATTAATTTTTGTGCCGCATCAAAGAACAGAATTTCCCTCCCGTCTGATATAACATTGTCTTGTGCCTTTGCCTCACTTGGTTTGGAGGGTGCTTAGCATGAGAGAAACAAGGAATTGAGAGGGATGCAGGACGAGCGCTAACTTGCAACTGAAAGAATTGGAAGAGATATGACATGCTCGAGGAACCAAGTGCGCGTGCCTACGCATCCACTGATTTGAGGAGGCAGCTAGATAACAAGGTAAACTGAACTAAGATAATTTGGAGGCTAAAAAAAATGATCAGAGCAGCATGGATAAACCGGAAGCACCCCCCCCCCCCCCCCCCCCCCTCCCCTTTCAAACAGCAACACAAAAGAGATTGCTCAGCCTTGAGCAACATAGATTCTTTTTGTAGCAAAATAACCGACATGTCTGTGATGCAGTTATCGCTTCCCAGTTTATGAATGAATAACACTTCAAGAAGCTACTTTGCTAGCTGCCCCTTAGAGCGGCCAACAATTACAAGGTCGCACATTCGATCACTGTTGCGGTGGCCTTATTTCGATGGAGGAGAATTAAAAAACACCTGTGTGCGGTGCAACGTCAGCACATGTTATAGAACTCCAGATGGTCTAAATCAATCTGGAGCCCTCCGCTGTGGCATTCCTTGTTGCCCGTGTGTCGCTTCGGGATGTTAAAGCCTACAGTTCATAACTATTCACGTTGCAAAAATACACAGTCCAGCATATTTGCAATACCTGTCTTGTACAGCATATGGCCTCGAACTTTGCATGTTGTTCATGTAGGAGACAGATTAAGCAGTTTAGTATGCACTAATATGTCTGTTAAAAAGATTTAGCTTACTAAACTTCTATGGACAAGCACAAAGAATTTACAAAGAATGTGAACCATTACTCGGGGAACCAAACCAGAAACCAGCAGACCAAAGACTGCAGCTGTTCCACTGCATCATGGCATCGCCATCATCAGGAGTCTGACAGGAGGCTTACAACTGTTTGTTGCTCAAGTTTGCATTTGTATGGCAACTCTTCTTATTTATTTATTTATTTTTTCCTCAAAGGTCCCTTTCGGGACATTACATGAGGGGTGGGGACATTACATGAGGGAGTCTGACAGGAGGCTTACAACTGTTTTTTGCTCAAGTTTGCATTTGTATGGCAATTCTTCTTATTTATTTATTTATTTTTTCCTCAAAGGTCCCTTTCGGGACATTACATGAGGGGTGGGGACATTACATGAGGGAGTCTGGCAGGAGGCTTACAACTGTTTGTTGCTCAAGTTTGCATTTGTATGGCAACTCTTCTTGATGTGGCCGTATTCTTTGCATAATGTTGATTTGATTTCAGTGGTACATTGGCAGCTTGGCCAAAAAGTGCCATAGGTAACCTGTTTTGGTTTGCTCGAGGTGGGGTCGAAGACCCGAACTTTGTTGTTTTCTGTATCAATGAGCTGCACTTGCTTCACGAAAAACGCAGTGCCATCAAATCTGGTCAACTTTTGCAGATCCACGGGTGCGTTTGTCTTCTTCTACGCCGCATTCTTCTACTTCTTCCGCTCCAACATGGGCGGCACGCTGCAGGCCGTGGAGTTTTTTGGCTACAGCATCCTGACGGCATATGTGTTCTTCCTTTCCCTCGGCACCGTGAGCTTCTTTGCGGCGTACAGGTTTGTACGTTACTTGTACAGCACTATCAAGACGGACTGAGTGGCTGCACTGCTTGCACCACCCTGCTGCTGCTGCTGCTGCTGTTCCTGTTGCTGTACCACCGATCACTACCACTGATGTTCCCGTTGCTTTTGTGCAGTGTGCTGTGCATGTAGTTGCCCTGGTGGTTTTTTTTCTCTGTCTCTCTTTTTGTTCCTAAATGGGGCAGAAAACTGGGAAATACATCTGATCTGGACGCACAGTTTGCTCTCCTGGCATCTTATGTTTGTGTTGCTTATTGTGCGTGAAGGTGACTGTGTTCCAGTTGTGTTCATGTGCGAAGGATACGGAAGATGCAACAAAGGAAATGGAAAGTGGGTACGTTTCTAGAACTTGGTGCTCTTTTCTTGTGTATAACTGCATGTTTTGATTTGCTGCACTGTATGAAGTATGTGCATGTGAAACGTAGCTCCTGTTTGTTTTGGAATAGGTCAAAATTCTTCGAGACTTGGATGTCGAGATGTGATACACGGTACAGAAGTGTTTTCTTTCTTTTTTTTGTTTCTGTCTTAACATTTGTGAGATCAGCTTGTGTGTAATGACACCATTGCAGCGTATCCAGTTTGGGTCTTAAAAGTGACCTAGTTTCAACTGTGCACTCTGCTTTTTAAGGCAGATTACTTCTGTTCCTCTACCTGTTTCTCTTGCTATGATTTGGCAGCTTATGCATCTTCTTGGTCTTGTTTTTTTTTTTTTTAGGCCTTAAAGTTGAATATGTGATGTCAAAAAATTCTCATTTTAAGCGTATATTGTAGTAAACAAAAACTTTGGAGTGGACTGTAAGTGGGAGTCTCCGAAAATGAGTTCTGTATTGAAATGTGTGCTGTTGCTTCATTACGAATGTGTGGTCACCTTGTGTTCTTTTTGCTAATGTCACTCAGCTGTGATGCTCGGATTGACAGCGACTTTGGAATGGTTTGTCAGTATAAGCTGTGTTTGTTGACTCCAGAGAAGAAAATTGGTGCGATGGCTAGAGAACTGAAGAAAATTACCCTCTGTGTAGCTTGTGAATGCTGCACCTTGCCCGGCTAGAAGGAATTCTCATGTGGCGTCATGCCGCTCTGCCCAGAGATAAATGGTACTTGGATTTGGAATTTCAGTCAAGGTTTCATCGGTCCCTTCATCAGCGTCATTTATTTGTTTCTAGCCAGCACCTGCCTGGCGTTACGCTTTGCATTTCGCTTGAAAAATATTTGTCTTTGCATTTGCTGCACCACTGTTCTCTCAGCATGTCTAAAAAAATTCACACACTTGGGTTTCATTGTAATGTTGGCCATGGCTTGTGTAATGATGTAGTAAAATATTTGAAGTTATGGATATTTTGAAACTTAGTTCACTTATGCTTCCAGTACCTTTTTCCCTTCCCCCTCATTTTTTTTTTAGGGGGGGGGGGGGGGGGGTGGAAAGTTTTGGAGGCTGTTGGTTTACTGGAAGCTTTGATGTAATAGAAAGACTGAATTTTCAGGATTATCTGATTGGGGCAGTGAAACAGCAGCGGTCTTTCAAGTGTTGCCTTCAACAATCAGCTTCATTTGTGGAGTTATGCACTGATCTTTTAATAACATACCCTGTCGCATTTTGCTAAATTGTGGTGGATTATCCGCTGTGCACAATGAAAGTTGGAAAGCTGAAAGCACAACTGCCTTCGAAAGCACTGAGCAGAAAGTTATCTGTGCTCAAATTGTGTCACATTTCCTTGTTTCTGTCGGGAGACTGTCATCCATCTCTTTTGAAGCGTGGCACGTTGAAGCTCATTCATTTGTTGGTTAGTGAAAACAAGTGAGGCTAGTTATTTCCCTTATTAGTTGCAACTACCATGCTAATCATGGAGCAAGTCAGGAGGATGCATTCACTTTCTAAATATGGGCAGTGCGACTAAGCCTCATAATCTGGAGCCATGCCTTTTTTGTTTTCTTGAGCTGTCTTGCTCCGTTCTGTTTCTTCCTGCCAGCTGGGCTGGTCACTAAGCGCACAGAAGCTACCTCATCCTTCACGAGCACAATTTCTTTCATGTGCACACTGTTGCCAAATGATATTCTGGTCAGATTAATATGTTTTCTGTTCTTTTCCAGATACTGTACATTTGAAGTGTTAACCCATACATTTTGGTGCTAGCCGACTCTTAGCAGGCTACATATTTAGGCCAGTTGTTTCATCCACCAGCGCTTAACCTGAATGCAGCCACAGGATTTGTGTGCATATTTTATTGCATCCATGCCGTTTCCTGTCCTTCTATGCTGTGGGGCCATGGCACAGCTTTTAGTAAGTGTTTTTGTGCCTAAGGCTGTGTTACAAGCAGGACTGCATTTCTTATTTGATGCTGAGGTGGTATGTTGCATCTGACCGTGTGTTGCAAGCCTGTAGACAAGCAGTAGACACACATTGAGTCTTTCACACTTTCCATAGCAGATAACTTGCTTTGAACAAAGCCATTAGCTTTCAGTGTTCGACGATTCCACTTTACAATAGGCTGGTATTTTTGGAACTTGCAAGACTCTTGGACATGACTGCAGTGGCACATTAACCGGAAGGGCGCACATTCGTGTGGTAATTGTACCGATCATTCGGTCAAGTACACCAGCAATGGCATTCTCCACTGCAGAGCAGCCTGCGCGTAATTTTTTTTTTTCATAAAGCTTATTGGTTTAACCTGCAGTTTTTCCCTAGCAAGGCCTTGCATTTATATATATTTTATTTCCTGTTGGCTGTTACCACGTTGTGTAGCCCACTCCTGTCATGCACCCTCAGTAGGGACGTAGTAGTCTAAACTGATACATTTTTCTCACTGGTGCACTGCTTAAAATGTAACAAATACACTTCTACATTTGTGGACAGGCCCTGCCCGTCACATGGGGGATGCCTTTCACTTTGCCTCTTACCGGGCCACTTGTATCCAGGTTTCTTTCCTATCAGCCATGCCTGGTGCATTTGAAGCAATCTGCAGCAAGCTAGAATCAGTCGGGTGTCCTTATGAAGCCAACATGTCCTGTGGGTACATGTGAGCCTGCAGATTTTCTGGGAATGTGGTTGTGGGAATGTGCAGAAAGAAGCCCAGTTTTGTATTGCTGTGGTGATCTATACTGTTGCAATAACTTGCATGGATGCATGCATCCATAGTCACTGGTGTTAGTTTCTTGAATGAGGATTTTGAAACCTAGTCACGTTGTGTCTAGATCAACATAAAACTAAACAATGTGTGCGTGTGAAGGTGCACTGGATTGTCAAGCTAACCTGGTGTATTTCTGTATCAATGGTTTTGTTATTGTTGAGCATGAAAGCATGTATGTTTACACGTCTGTGTTGTGTTAATTTGTGAGCTTAGAGTATGACTGAATCTTTATCTCTAAAGCTGCATCTGCGCAGCAGGCCTTGTGGTTTTATACATGTATTGCTTCATTTTTATTTATTGTATTTTGAGTGATAATAAAATATGTTTTGTTTGTTAAACCTGCATGACTTTGTTTCCACAGAAATCTTGCCACAGAAATCTTGTGTAGTCCTGTGCTGTGAAGGAAAGCCTTTCAGATTGGGAAACTCATGTCAAGTAGTAAAAGCAGCTTCATTGTATAACTTGGCAACAAGGTAAAATTAGGCTTGTGCAGTCATCCACGCCTCTGTCTAGAGCTCTCTGATTGTGCACCGGGGAGCACATTTGCGTCATTTACGAGTGCCCCAGAGCTCAAAGCAAGGCGTTATTCTACGTGCTTATTCTCGTGGGTTGCGTTTAACTCCTCATGTCTTTAAATGTTATGTTGGGTTAGGCACACAGCCATGACTGTCATAAGTGCAAAACAGTGCACGGTTTAAGTGCTCTAGACAGGTGTGTAGATGACACTGTACATGAGCTTCCAGTGGTGCACTCTGTGTGGGGCAGTGGTCTGCTATGTAATGTGCACACTATCTGTACTCGAGCTGAATTACACTCACCAACACTTCCTGAATAAAGTTCTGAATGCAGTCTCCTCAGATATGCACCTTAATAGTTACAATACTAAGGTTTTGAGAGACATCTTGGAGGTGGCCATCGAGGCTAAAGCTGGGTCTGTAAAATGGCCAGGTAAAAACATGCGGCTTGCTGCTCACATTGCTGAATACATTTTTCTCTCCCAGCCTTCCTCGCGCATCACTGATCATTTGTATGTTCTAGCATCTGCGAGCTGTATTGGCTCTCATGTTGACTAAAGCAGGTGCATTTTATGAGGCATAGAACATTTTAACAGTGGCGTTCGCTTTGGGCAAGACTATTTTTTAATTCAATGCAGTTTTCACTAGGTGTACAAAATGTGTATTTTGTCTGATATCTGATTAAAAGAGATTATTTACCTTCCAAATAAATTGTGCTTTATATTTCAATGTTCTGCATGAGGGTACCTTTTCTAGTTTTATAAGCACACCACAAAATGCACATTCAAAGACTGGTTGGTGCTAAAGTCTGGAAGAATTTTGATGTCCCAAAAGCTGAAACTTCTGCCTGTTCGGTTGAATGCGCTTATTTAACAACATAGAAGCTGAGACCTTGAACTGAAAATTTGCTTTCAGCATCTCAATTTGATGTGGCTTATACATAGACCACATGTTCAAGTAGTATATGACGTGCTGCCAGTTTTTGTCCTCATTAAGCCCACATTTGTTGCTTTCCTTCTTGAGGAACTCGCATGCAAAAGATGAGCAGTTTTGTGCACCATTAGTGGAGGCAAGATAATGGTGAATAGCTTAGCTAACCAGTAGCTGTCTGCAGCTTAGCAGCTGAGCACTGTTGTGTGTCATCCAGTAGGGTTAAGCGTTAAGGCACTAATTTGTTCATTTACCATTTACGCTGACTTTCATCAAAAGCACATCATCTGGCTAATGTGCACTAGTCGAAAATTACATGCAGGAACTGATTATTCTTTTTTCCTGGGTACTTTTTTATTTTTATATGTGTACTTTAACGAATTGTTTGGAGAGTATGCGTTTCAAAGCCAAATAATACAAAAATTATTTCGTTGAAGTCACAATTCTTCACATCCGAATTTTATCAGGGCTTTCGAAAGTGTTCTTGGTGCTCTGCACTCTCAGCATGCACCTGAGACCTTATTTCCTCTTTGAGGACGTTTAATTTTGAGTATTGAAGAACGCTCTGGCCCGTGATAAGCAGTACGAAAAAAAAATTTAAGAGTATCTTGCAACGTACAATTTTCAACTACTCGTACCAAAACATTGTTCAAACTTCCCGCTTTTAAAACCGAAACCGAACTTGTGGCGAAAGCGCACCCTCGTCCTCAGGCCATTACCGCTTCTTGGCCAGGGGGCGCCACTGCCGTAGTCACGTGATCAGCAGCTGGTTCGGCGTCAGACGAGCATGCAAAGCTGTGGTTAGCGGCATGTCGGAGTGTGGTGTGCAGCAAAAGGACACGACGTTCACAAAAATATTCGTGGGCGGACTGCCGTACCACACGACTGACAAGTCATTACGGCAGTTTTTCGAGTCCTTCGGTGACATCGAGGAAGCTGTGGTCATCACCGATCGACAGACTGGAAAAAGCAGAGGATATGGTTTCGTAAGTAGAGCGCCTCTCTTGTTTGCTCTCTCTTCTAGCAGCGAAACGGGGTTCAAAATGCGCCGCGCGTTGTTTTGGTGTGCGGCTTTGTAACCTGCGATCATTTAGCGAAACGCAGTTTGGTAACGAGTCTCGATTTGACGACGCAATTTTGAAAAGAAAAACCGTGCCGCGAACGGTTTCTTTCCGAGCAGCCCCAAGTGCGTGCGCTTGTGTGCTCCGCCAGTGACGTCGCATGAGTGTATGAATCATTTGGCGGCTGCGGACGATCTCGCACTTGCGAGCGATCGCCGCTTGAAAATTGATTGTGCGACAGGAGTTTTTAGGCTGGAGGGTCCGCGCGTGCCATTTTCGAACGCCGTGTGCTGTGGATGACGGTTCGTTCGGACATCATCGACCGAGGGAACTGTTGATCATATCGCCCGCCCCCGTGCTCTCGAGACAAAAGGCGCGCGTAGTAAATGCGGCGATATTTTTGGGGTGATCGCAACAGCTAAGAGAACAAAAGGAGGGGGGGGGGGGGGGGGGGGTTTGCTGCGGAGGTTCGGGAAACGTGGTGAATGCACGATTAGGATTGTCTAACGCACGCGGTATCAAGCGCACGTCGTGGTGGTCGCCGCTCAGAGTGGGCGATTCCCGTAGTTTTTGCCGGCGCAGGTCCTGCGTCTTAATCTATCAGCAATCGTTTCTTTCTTTGTTTTTAGTGTCTGTTTAAGGCGTTCCGAACGCCTACAGAAATAAAAAAAAAGTAAATATGGAGGTTGGGGTTAGGGGGGGGGGGGGGGGGGTTGTCTCCTACGTGCGTTACCCATCTCGAGCGCTGGATGGAACCTCTAGTGGGGCTGCGAGGGAGACTCGTGACAGATTTACGAGACGTGTAGCCGTCCCTATCCTCCGCGGCTGCGTTCAATGCGGAGGCTAGAGGGCAGCTTTTCTTTTAAACCTGGGTATTATTTTTTTTTCTATTCCTCTCCGGCTGTTTTATTTGGTCGGTTGTTTCTTTGGGTCTCTTCGGACGGCTGTTTTGTCGCGGTGTGATTAATCGGACCTATTGTGTCACGTAGGGACAGGCGGGCGTCTGCGTTGTGCGATGCTTGTGAAGTCGCTCAGATTTGCAGCGGTCGGTGCTGGCATCTGGGATCGTCGAGCCATGTGTGGGCAGCGGCGGCGGACTTTGGCGTGCCATGGCACACTTCCGGACCTGAATGCGAAGTAATATCGCTTATATCGAAGTGCTTCACCCTCACCGGCACTAGCAGTAGTCGTTACAGGCATCTAATTCTCTTCTTTTTCTTTGCGATGCATTTTTGTGATGTCTTTGTTGAAAGCAAACGTTTCCAATCCACGGCCAGGTGTGCGAGTTCTGCATGTTGATGTTTGTATTGAATAATGCGGACTGTTGCAACAGTTAGTGCAGCACGTGCACGACCATGGCTTTGAAAAACCTGTCTCCCGGTTTTGTGCTGTTGCTTCCGCTCATTTGTGTATTTTCCTGCTTTTCTTATTTATTCCAGGCCGTTCGTAGCTAATCCCTTCTTTGCAATGCCATGCTCGAGATGGCTCCATTCGTTTCTTTGCAATTGCGCATCACGTGCTAGTTTCCCCAGTTCAGGTTCACATCTCTGTGATGAACTGTCCTTACAGCCTCGTCATTGCATTTTTTTCTCGAAAGTACATTTCAGTATTATTAAGGATTACAGCGTCAGTGGCGGAGCACGTTGTGACGGACACTTATTACCCAACTGCGTTTTAGTTTCGAAAGTTTTCTGGACTTTTCTCTGAGATCCGACTAGAAGCTTTTTTTTTGTACCCTGTTTCACCCAACATAGTGGATCAATCGGTCAGCTGCGATGCACATAAACGATAAATAATGGATAGATTCGGACGGCATTTTGCAGGATCTGAGCTTGTAACGATGTGGAGAGTAGCAGAAGTAGTTTGTACATTCTTTAACGATCTTGTTTTCCTATTACTGAAAAGCCAATTTTGTGGGCTTCTGAGTGCGTCGAGCCCTTTGGGCCACTTAACGAGCCGAGGCACACTAATGGAGCTTTTCTCAAGAGCAGGGTGCATTTTAGCTGCCGCTGATTAATGGAAAGAGGACTTGCGCATTGCAGTTTGTAATATAATAACGGGTCCGCTGTGTCCACTCCCGACGTAACGTTATCGCGCCAACCTGAGGGATCTAATCGCCACTTCCGCGTCTCCTGTGACCGACCTTGTGCGCGTACTACATATCCGACCTCCACTTTGCAGAACCGTACCCGTCGTACCCTGCTGCGCGGCACTCCTGTATTCACTCTTCTAGAGTTCGAAAATTGATCGGTCTTGTCGGGTTTCGAATAATTTGTGTGGTCTCCGGGTGATGCCCACTGTCGGTTTGTGGAGAGGCTATGGTGCAGCCTTTTTAATTTTGTCGTTAGTTTTGTGTACAACTCATGATAGCAGCGGCTGACCTAGTTTTCCGTAACTTTCTTTTGAGTTCACTGAGCGATGTTGGCAACTTCAACTACGTGCGCGTTCCCTCCCCTCAGGCTTCATCTTACCATGCTGCAGGCGTAGAAATCGTTCCCCCGTTCCGTTGCGAGAAATTCCCGGGAGGAGAAATCGTTCGCGGACGAAAGATCTGACGCTCGTGTGCTCTGCCATCTTGCATTCTCTGTTGAGTCCATCATCGCGGCGGCGTTTCGCCCTATTATTGCTCAGTTGGCTTTTTCCCCCCATCTCAACACAAATTTGTCCATTTTTTTTCCGCCAAATATTTTGTTCAACAAAATATATTTTTTTAGTGAGTAGCGGCAAAGAATACGTTAAGTATAAATAAATGCTGGGCCCACAAACAATTAGGCGCCCCTTTGGAGCCCATATGCTGAACTCCACAAAGTTGAAGAGCCATCATTGTTTGAAGCCAAAACTTCACTTTACAGTTGTTCAAATGGTCTTATTCAAAAAGGTGACCCATACAAAAAAATGCAGTCGCCGCGGTTGCTGAGTGGTTACGGCGCTCGGCTGCTGACCCGAAAGATGCGGGCTCGATCCCGGCCGTGGCGGTCACATTTCGATGGAGGCAAAATTCTAGAGGTCCGTGTACTGTGCGATGTCAGTGCACGTTAAAGAACCCCAGGTGGTCGAAATTTCCGGAGCCCTTCACTACGGCGTCCCTCATAGTCCCGAGTCGCGTTGGGACGTGAAACCCCATAATCTACATACTACAGCTAATGCTGGAGCCAGAGTAAGACGGACCGCGTCTTCTCGGAGATGATAGCTTTCGCGATCTCGATTTGGCTGCGAGCAGCAACCGAAACGACAGTTTTGCCGCGTTTTGCATAGACTAAAATTTAATTTCCTTTTTCTCCCTTTGCAGTTCCAGTTTTCGAACTATATAGAAAATTTCCCACGGTTCGGCAACACTGGGCGGTGTCACTTGTGTTCGGCCGGGTGACGTCAACAAGCTTGTGTGTTAGCCAGCAAAAACACTGGTGATTGCAACTTCCTTCTTCTCGCAAAACGCTCCTCTCGCGATCATAGGCTTACGCTAGGAAAAAAAAACTCTTCAAAAGCGGACAGCATCGACGTCCTTCATTTTGCTTATTTCATTATGTGCTTCTTGATTAGCCGAACTTACGCGGTTTGTATGTCTTTGTGGCGGACGCTCCCTGCGGCACGGCTCGCGTGATCAGTCGAGGAGGGGTTTCTATTGATCTTCAAATTTTGTCTCTCCATGCGACGTATTAAGTAACCCTTGCGTGGCCGCAATCGACAGTGGCTGGTCGAAACGAATAGTTATAGTGCGATAAACTTGTTTTCAGCGGCATTCCGCAAACTGATTTCTCGATACTGGAAACCTGGCGTGCAGTGACCTATAAACGCTCATCACGAGAACGAGCGATTAAATAGAGAGTCCGTAATTCAGTTGAGCGCAGACGCTCGGCCTGCACTCGCGCTATTGTCACGAATCGTGATTAATCGTTGAGAGCACCAGCTGCTGCTTCTCGCCGTCTGTACTTTGCAAGTGTGCCTCCTGTGTTTTCGCGCGTGTTCTAGCTCACACACCTATACACACACGGCTAATTTTATTTTGATTTTTTTTTTTTGCTGCACCAAAGTTGGTGTGCAGGGCTGGCGGGCTTTACCGCCTTTCGTGGCGAGACTGTTAACGCTGCTTGGCCTCTCACACCGCTACGGGAGGTCCGTGCTCGGAGTAAACCAAAATGTCTGATGTCGTGGGATCCCATTAGTTTGCGAAATCGTTTTCGTGGCACTGGCACAAGCTAGTCCGTGCCACACTGCCGTTTGCGGGCTTCTTAATTTTCCATCTTTCTCTCTTCGAACCCGACCGCGGCGACCGGTTAGAACGACCGCGGCGGCTGCGTTTTTATGGAGGAAAAACGCTTAGGCGCCCGTGTGCTGTGCGATGTCAGTGCACGTTAAAGATCCCCAGGTGGTCGAAATTATTCCGGAGCCCTCCACTACGGCACCTCTTTCTTCCTTTCTTCTTTCACTCCCTCCTTTATCCCTTCCCTTACGGCGCGGTTCAGGTGTCCAATGATATATGAGACAGATACTGCGCCATTTCCTTTCCCTAAAAACCAATTATTATTATCTTCTCTCTCTCGTCGCGTGTCGTCATAACCGACCGAGGCGGACTTCGGACACTCCGTATCCAACGCGGGGGACGCGGCAATGTATACCGCATACGGGGATTAAGAAATTACAGGATAGCGTTGTTTTTCAGTTTTCCCTGTTCGCTGTATAGGTGTATAACTCGTTGGTTTCGTTGCGCTGTCAGCCCTTACAAAAATTTCTTTAGACAGTCTATAGACTGTCCATTGATTTATGTCTATGAAGTCTATATATTCGCTATAGACAGACCCTAGAGAACAGTCTATAGGCAATACAAATTCTAGAGAAAAATTTATAGACAATCTATAGATTTATGGCCATGCACTTTTAGTAGACTTTTGTCTATAGACAGTCTATAGACTGAGTAGACAAATATCTATAGGAAGGCAATACAGTCTATAAGAAGTCTATATACTGTCTATAGACCATTTCTTGTAAGGGAGGAACGCGCAGATGTGCCAACTCGTCCAGCTGTTTACGGTCCCGGCCCTTCTGATGTGGTCTTTCCATTTTCGTTGAGCGCCGTTATGTCTACGCGATTCGGTGCCACGGGATGCGAGGCTCTTTCTTGAATCACGGCGTTTCGTGTTGAACGACTCGCAGAGCAGGAAAGAGAACACATATATGGGGGAGCGCTCAGGCTGTGGCGTTAGACGAGTGGCTGGCGTTTCGCATTTGTCTCTCTGCTAGCTGCCGAAGACCGGTCTCTGGAGAGATGACAAGATGGTCTTGGGAAGGAGCTTCGCAGCTGGGGTTTTAGGGAACCTGCGTCGCTGCGCAGCTTAGTAGCGCATCCCTCATTTTTGTTGCTGTGGTTTTTGCCACCTTATGGGGTCACCTGGGTAGCTGCGGCACATTATTAGAGAGGCGGGGGGCGTCAAACCAAATCTCCGTATCTGATTGAGTCAGGGACGTGGTGGTGTGACGGGATAACGGCTGTTTGATTTCAGCATAGTAGGCCAGCGCGTTTTCTTGGCATCGATAGACTTCCCAGTGCTTCGCTCGCGTTTGTGCTCATTAATTAGCGGTTGTGAGGCCATAGAGCCAGCTTGTGAGAGTAGTCGCCCTGGCACCGGGTTGAGCTTGTCTGCACGCAACGGCCTTGTGTCCCTCGCCGACGTAGCGGCATTAAGTTTTCCCCGAAATGAATATTGAGTCAGCACGGATCCATACCGGGAAGCCAGAGTGCCCTCTTCAGTGCGCACCCCAAGGGTACGCATATTTTATTGGTTAATTGATTTTTGAGCCCCGCAACAACATGGTGGTCTGTGAGGCGCATGCCGTAGTCCGGTGTGAGTTCGATCACCTGGCACCTCTCAACGTGCACAGAATTAAATCGGAATGCGCGGGCGTTCTTTTTTTTTCCTCCATCGAAATTCGAAAGGCATCGAACCCGCGAACCCATAGCCACTGAACAGGGTTTCACATTAAGCTTTGTGCAGCCGAGAAGAAGAAATTTCAGCGCATGGCTCTCGTAAGGTGTCTTAGATGCGCCCAGGCCTCATGCTTCGACCGCGTTCTTTTTTATTATTATTAAAACGAAAGCTTTACTACTACCCTCCGTAGCTTCTTCGCCGTGTGCGCGAGTTTGACATTGAAGCGAGGAGAAACCACGTGACAGCTATGACGTCACTCAGCCGCCGAAACCGGGCGCTCGTCTGGACGTCCGAGTTCATTGTGTTCATCGGCGTTGGCGTTGACAACGTTCTAGACTCCGACGATTTTGAGGAAAGGAAGGGCGCATAACGGGCTCCCTGGCTCAGTGGACACCTCAATCACGCTTTGAGCTACGTGGCGATGGTGAGAGAGAGAGATGTGGGCTGCATGGATTAGCGGTGACAACGTTGTGGCAGGCACGCGGCACTGCAGCAATAGGCCGCAGCGTTCACTGGGTGATCAAACTTTGGTGATGAACAATAACTGCCACCTGGCAGTGTGAATGCGCTGCCTAGCCAGTGTGCGGAACACAATGTTACAGACGCCAAGCGCGTCTACTTGGCCGATACACCACAGCTTTCGCTCTCTAACCAGGTTCAGCTGTAGTAAAACCGCAGCTAATTTTTATTTTTCAGCGCACGTTAAAGAACCCCAGGTGATAAGAAATTAATCCTGAGCCCACCACTATACGGCGTCCCTCATACCCCGCGTGTCGCTTCCGGACGTTAAACTGGTTGAACACCACGCACCATATTCCATCCTTTTCTTTCTTCTAAAGAGTCCCTTTCAGGCCCATTCACGACGTGCGACGCTGCGGGAGAATAGAAGTCGCTACCTGCGCTTGCGCGCGCAGAGGCACGTCAATCGTGCAAACGCGTTTTAAGAGCTGCGAAATGGCGTAAACGGGGAAGTGCCCCCGTTTGTCGCCGCAGCTGGTGCGCGGTGGATTCTGGGTACACGTTGCGTGCGGTAATTAAGCACGTTCCGCCGGTGAGGGAGCGGGACGGAGGAGGCACGAGGAAGTAGTATAGTGCACCGGGTAGGCACGCGTCAGCAGTAAGTCTCCTACTTTTTTTTTTTTGCTATTGTAATGAAGGTTGCGTTGCGAATACGTGGTGGTGGCACGCGCTTCTTTCCAGGGGTGGTCGCGAACTCGACGATTCCTTTGCGATTCCGGTGATGTTCGGGAAACGGTGATCGTGCGTAGTTATACAGACCGGACCGTTAGCGCCTGAGTGGTCCGTCATGCGTGGTGCCTGGGCTTACGCCACCGGGTGGCGTGTACCAACCGGTGCCGTGCTTATGCGCGGTGGTTGCTTCAGGAAGTCGCGAAACAGGCTTGAGAGAGGCTGAGCACCGGGGAGAGGACGGATGCCTGCGCGACTCCGTCTCGCAAGTCGTTTTGCAGCGTTGCGAAGGCTGATGCTTTCTGAGGCAGTCAGAACGGCTAGCTTGCGACAGGGATTCGAACCTACACATATGCAGCTTCAATTGTATGCCTTCCCGGGCTTTCGTATCAAAATTGTGATGCAAGCCGTTCGTTCGTAAAGCGTTCGTACGCGTGCGTGTGTGTGGGTGGGTGTCAGTGCACCCAGAGACAGTTATGCTTTCGCTTTTGCACACTTACAGTATTAAGTGTCTATGCCGAATTTTTTTTTTAATCCGACCATGACCAGCATCTTCGAGGTAGCGGCGTGAACTGCAGTGGTGCGTGGGTGGACTTCCTTGGTGGAGGGAGGGAGGGGGGGGGGGGGTGTTCCTTGAAAATAAGCAGCAAAAAGAGATTTGAGCAAGAAGATGACAGATGTGCAGTGTGTAATAAATGCGTAGAAATAACTGAGCATATTTTAGTAGAATACGTAGCAGTATCCATCCAGGTGTCACTCTCCCTGGCGCCCTGTGGTTTAGAGACAACAAAGGTAATGGGAATGAATCTGCTGTAGACGTTATCAAAAGGAGATTGGAAGATCGGTGGCTCAAAAGCAGGCCAGTGACGTAAGGATACAAGTTCGGAATTAAAAACTGGTCGAGTGCCAAAGTCAGTAGAATTTGTATTTATAGAATTTATGGACAGATTGGCTTAAAGGAATATAAATAAAAATAAATTCCGATTATGGTGGCAGCCGCCACTACCCCGTTTCAAAGGGGCCGCTTCTAACATCCATCCTTTGATCCATCCATGCTGCCACCACGGCCTGGATCGAATCTGCAAACTCGTGCTCAACAGCCGAGCGCCAGTGGCACTGTAGGCCAGCCGCAGCGGGATTGAGTGACATGGCTTGGACGACGTTACTAGAGGCTGTGCTCATTTTCGGACCTCAGTTTTAAGCACCTGCGCACCTCAGAATCGCTTTACCTGTACCGCTCGGGGAAGACGAACTGCACTATACGTGTGCATTACCGAAATTCCGTATATATAATGCGCACGCAGAACAAAGCGAGATTGCGGACGACCGATTACCTGTTGGCGGAGCCCACCGAGTAATCAACCATTTTCTAACGCGACGGTCACTTCCTTGTTTTCCGGTGAAATTGACGTTTCATGGCAGACGCCTGAGAGGCGAATAATTCGGCTACCATATTTATTCCCACTTTCTAGCATTTGTCAATGGTTCAGACTTAATGCAGTCTGAACCAGTTTGCTCGCGGTATTTTTTTTTTGTGTGTGGAACGATTGGCTCTCAGCGCTCGTAATTCCGAGTGACTCGGCCAAGCGTACTTCGGGCTGAGAGCTCTTGGATACCTCGGCGTGTCTATATTATTCCGGAACTTTGGCCCCTTGCAGCGCACGTCTGACGCCTCCGCAGTGCCTGAGACGATAACTGCAAGCTTTCCTTTTAGTTTGTCACATGAGTGTGTTCTGCAGACTGTTAGGTGGAAGATGTGAGTGAGATCCCCTCCTCCGTTGTGTTGGTACTGGGCACCGCGTTTAACAGTGCTGGTTTATGATAGTACAGAGAGGGGCATGCCGGCTTGTTTGATGCACAAAGGTATACAGAAGAGGTATACATCGTGCAAACGGTGCGCGGCTACTACGCGGTTGAAAGGACGTAGCACGTCGGGCGGGCGGGCGCAAAAGGCAGAACAGAAATTGCCTCTGGGAAAAGGCCGACATTTTTTCGGCGGCGAATCTCCAGAGAGGTATAGTGACTGTGAATAGATGTAACGATGTACTTTGATAACATTTGAGCCTCGCATCGGCCGCAGGTCTGTGGTGTTGTACGTCTGTGCGCGCAGCGACCACCGTGACTCGAACTCCCGTGTCTTTCTGGTGTGCTTGCTTCTGGTGTCCCTACCGCGCGCTGTGTTCTTTTCCTTGTTTAATGCGAAAGCATTATATGGCTAAGTTCAAGGTCATTTGTCCGCGAAACGTGTCCGCAGAAAACGGAACCATGTGACGTGACAGGTGTGGTATGACGTTATGCCTAGTCACGTCACAGCGATGTAATATGACGCCATGCCATGGCACATGACGACGATTTGATATGCCGCCATACCAGGTCACGTGACTAACGGTCTAGTGTGACGTCATACCAAGTGCCCATCACCCCCTAATCCGTGAGTGATGTAATGAAATCCCAGCGATGGCATCACTGGCTGACCGCCATGTGGCGGCTGCGTTTCCGACTACATTCGCACCAAAATTTTGAGCAACCGTTCGTCGTACAGCGTTCCCTGGGGTGCCATAGCATTTCTCTTTGCATATAGCTTACTTGTTTTAGTCAAGTTGGATGCTAGCTTGCTACAGGGGTTCGGACCGATGACATATGCACCTTCAGTTGCATGCTTAAAGGCGCGGTTGAGGTGTCCGCCGAGATGTGAGAGCAACTGTGCCCTTTCCTTTCCTCAAAAATCAATTTTGATGTTAAAATTGTACCCGCCGCGGTTGCTCAGTGGTTAGGGCGCTCGGCTAGTGATCCGGTGTTCCCGGGTTCGAACCCGACCGCGGCGGCTGCGTTTTTATGGAGGAAAAACGCTTAAGGCGCCCGTGTGCTGCGCGATGTCAGTGCACGTTAAAGATCCCCAGGTGGTCGAAATTATTCCGGAGCCCTCCACTACGGCACCTCTTTCTTCCTTTCCTGTTTCACTCCCTCCTTTATCCCTTCCCTTACGGCGCGGTTCAGGTGTCCGACGATATATGAGATAGACACTGCGCCATTTCCTTTCCCCCAAAACCAATTATTATTATTATGTTAAAATTGTTACGTAACCAGAAATTACGAAGTTGTGTATGTCGTAACTGGAATGCCGAAGTGGTGTATGCCGTAACCGGAAACTACGAATTGTAGTAGGTCGTGACTAGAAGTGTCGAAGTGGTGTAGTATTTCGTAACCGGAAATGACGAAGTGCCGCACTCCACATTATAAAACAAAAAAAAAATCACGATGAAAGACATACTTTCGCATTCCTCCATGTAAGCAGACATTTCAGTGCCCTCAGAATTTTTTTTTTTTTTTGCGGTGGTTGAGACTTTTGGCTTTGTTTTTATGCATTCTAGCATCGGACACGTTGCCGAAGCATGTAGCGCGTCGAAGAAGGAAAAAGAAAAACTCTATGCTTTGGCCGTGCAATAGAATGCTTCACTCATTCCGGACTTCTGCATTTCCAGCCCTTGCGAAAATATATATATAGTGATTATTTATTTAAAATAACAAAAAGGAAGGTAAAAGATGTTTGCTCACCCCGGCATCTGCCATCACTAAACGGCGGCACCTGAGCTGGGGTAGCGGAAATATAGTATAGCAGGCAGTTTGAAGAAGTGAAACAAAGAGGTGAGGGGATAGCAGGAAAGAGATAGGGGTGAGGGCATATATACACTATTTACAAGTCAAATGTTCCGGCCGCGCGCGTTCATCCGCCGCGGCCGCCGGGTGGGAGAGGGGGGTGTCGCCGATGAGGAGGCGGCCTGCTTCGTTGGGCAGGAGGCGGCCGGCTGCGTTGGGTCGCCGCGTCGTCTCCAAGGGGGAGGTGTCCGTGACGTCGCCACCAGGCGCCGCCTGGAATGCAGATGGCTGCGCGCGTGCGCCAACAAACCGAAACCATCACGACACACGCGCACAGCACTTGTTCACAACAGCTGGCGTGGGGCGGCCAGCTGTTTTAAGCGTCCGAGGTAGCACAAGCGGAGCGTTCCGTCACTGCCTAACACTACCTGGCGCAGAACAGACGGGACGTCAGGCCCGTCTGTTCGAGAAAAGCACACAAGCTCACCATTGTTCGCTCACGGGTACGCGCACTGCCCTGCGGCCACAACAGCGTCTTGAGCGAGTCTGGTAGGATGCCCAGCGCCCTGTAGGCCGCGAGCATATCACGACGAGCGTCGGCGAACGCGGTGCAGCGAAGTAGCAGATGTTCCAGTGTCTCCACTGCACCGCATCTAACACACACTTCGCTCGTCGCTAGTCCGTGGCGCACCCGTCGGTCCCCAGGCCACACGCAGCCGATGCGCGCGCGGAGGATCATTGCGCGTTGCGCCCGCGAGAGGGCGCGGCAGCCGTTGATGCTTGGAATGCGCTCACCTCCCGCGATGCGTGGGTCGGGGTGCTGCTGTCGGAGATGATCATGGATGACCGCTCGCACGTCCTCCAGCGCTAGCGGGGGATCGCTCGGAGGTAGTTGATGTGCGGCGGTCGCAAGTTCGTCGGCCTCCTCGTTTCCCGCGATGCCGCAGTGACCGGGCACCCACTGCACGCGCACAACACATCCTTGCTGTGCAAGGCGCTCGATGTTTGCGCGAATGCCGCGCACTAGGGGGGTACCGCGGCCGATGCACTGTAGGCGGGTGAGGGCGTTGCGGGAGTCGCAGAGCAGAGCACTCCTGGGTGGCGGAGGTGCGATGGAGAGCAGCAGGTCCAGGCCCAGGTTTATCCCCATCAGCTCCGCCGTGGTAGAGGATCCCAGGAAGTTGGCGTGGGTCTGGCTGTGCAGTCGCAGGGCTGGGATGGTAGCCGCCGCTGCGATGGAGCGGCTGTCGCGGACCACTGAGCCGTCTGTGTACACGAGGACATGGCCCTGAAGATCCTCGTGAATGACGGCTCTGGTCAGCTGCTGCATGGTCCCCTTTGAAAATCTATTGAAAGCGCTGGCAAGTGTTTCTTCTCCGAGATACCGTGGGAGGGTCAGTGCAAAGGAGCAAGAAAGGACACGACGCCGCGGCAACAGAGATATCCCTCGTCGAACGACCAGCAGCGTGTAGCCGGAGTGTTTCCGTGTCTGGCGAACAATGCAGAGGTCGTCCCAGCCTAAATGGTAGCTTCCGTCACTGACAGGGCGCCTCTGTCGCGCGTGTGTTTTTGGCGCAGCCAGCCAGCCCGTCGATGATGCACGGCCCACCTCGGCCGAAAGCGGACGCGGTCGCTCGATAGGCCGCGATCTGCTGTCCGGAGAAGATTGACTCTGGATCCGAGGCGATGCCCCCAGCTGCTGCTGCCCCGTGTATACTGTCATTACAGCTACGCCGCGGGAGAGACATTGTCCGCCTTGTATACAGCCGGTGACTGACTCATGGCTGATTTCGTGCGCGTGCGGTATACTGCGTGTTGCTGCCGTATTACCGCATGCATTACACAGCGCAGTAGGTGTCCGTTATGCCTGCCGTTATGTGTAATTTGTACCGGATTTAGTAAATGTCTGGAAATGCGGCGTTAACGCGTGGATGTTTCGTTCGTTTCGATGTGGCGTTCGCGCAGTGGGTAGCCTTTCTTTCTTTCTTTCTTTCTTTCTTTCTTTCTTTCTTTCTTTCTTTCTTTCTTTCTTTCTTTCTTTCTTTTTCTTTCTTTCTTTCTTACTTTCTTTCTTACTTTCTTTCTTTCTTTCTTATCCAAAGCCGCCTTCTGGCGTTGCTTTGGCATATTGAAGATCGTACGGTTTCGACGTGGTGGGCGACTGACCCAGTCGAAGCAGTGTTGTGAAAAGTGCGGACGTGGCTTCGGGACTCCTGTACAGGGGATCGATCTGGCAGATGGCGCACTGCGCAAAAAGAAACTGCGATCGCATCTCCGATTGAAAGAGCACCAAGTGGGCACGTGCGCTCGCTCCCCTACCGTCGCGCTCCTTCCCCTTTTCCATGTCTTCTCTCCGTTTCTACACATTAGCCCAACTTGCCTATCCCTTCCGTAAGCATTCATTCATTCATGCATGAATACATTTCGACGATGCTCACAACGCGGCATTGTATGCTTCTTTTTTTTTAGATTGTTGTACGAACCGCCTATTTTGGTTTTTGGCCCTTCATGCAACTGAACGAATGCTACCGCACCAACTTAGCGCGCCGACTTTCATTGGAGTGGCAGTGGAGTTGACGCGTGACTGAAACCGAAACTATGCGTGTGAGGGCAGGTTGTGTCCCTGTATAGTTTTTGCTCCCTGCTGGAGTATATAGAGGAACACTAAGGGCAGGGAGACCACCCTGATGGTCACTCACGATCGCTTTAGCACTTCTTTTCTCTTTTATCTAAGTTAATATTTGATGCAAATTGCTAACACTTTCCACGTAAGTTTACTATTCAGTCCGCTCTATTTCGTCGACCAGTGCTTGCAGATCGTTGTTCACTTATCAGCTTACGGGAACACTGTTTTACTATCAACAAGAAATAAAACTCGAACGAGGCAACTGAGCCACAAAGAGGAAATCAACAAGTTCTTAGGCCGGGGAAGCTTTGTACTGGCGGAGGGCAATTCGAAAGCGCTAAGGCTATTCTACAGAAGTGTTAATCAACCACGCTTGCATTTGCTCTCTAGGAGCTAATATGTTGGCGTATTTGGGCTGCTATCTCAGTTTTCTTGTTCGCGTTTCATTCGTTGCCGATAGTACATGGCTGTTGCCATCTGTTTTTTCTTTCGACTTTTTTTATTTCTTCTGCAGGGCATGATTTGTGTGTTTGGATATCTGTTATTGACCCTGCAATTAGAGAAACGCCCCTCTAGAATGGTGTTGCTGCTTTCCTTTGTTCTTGGCGCTTGACAGAGGAAGATAGAATTAGTGAGGGGCGTGCGACTCGAACGTGCCTCCGGTCTTGTGTAAGCGCATTGCGGTCAGTCACCTGTCACCCCTCCAGAAAGCTGCGCTTTGCTGCAGCATACGATTACCGACAAAGGCAGTGCAGTTTTAAACGGCAAGGATTAGGAAAACTTCGCATTCATTGACGATGTCGCCGTGAAGATAAATTATTCTGTTCATTTCCACGGGTTAGCTGTGGCCTTCAGTTTTCACTCTGCAAAGCACTCCTTTCTTTCTTTGCGTGCGATGCATTAGTAGTGGCTTCCACATGACGTCATTCTGGCGCCGCGTTCGTCGACCTTGAAACCCGAGAGAAGCTATGTGGTCGATGCAGCCGTGTCGCACCGCGCACTATAGGCGTTTAATAACGGCGTTGGTTGCATTTTACGTTGCAGAGAGAGATAAAAAAAAAAAACTGCCGGTGGCACTTCACAACAGTGAGCCGCGCGCCCTTCTTGGTCGTCCTTCTTTTCACAAGAGGCATTCTTCTGCCTTTGAGCCAATTCTCTAGACTCCGTTTGCATGCCTGAATAAAATTTCGCCCTGCCACCACGTATGGTTTCTTTTCTTTTGTCTCTCTTTCTTTCTGCCAATGAGATGTTTTGTAAGCGTGTGCGCACGCACGAGCACTTTGCCTTCTCTTTTCCTTGTTGCTTCTTTTCATTCTTGTGTGTGTGCCTTGTTTCCGCGATCGTTGTTTCCCCCTATTTGGAAGGGTAGGCTGTGGCGATAGGCTTTCGGCATATTCATAAGTAGCGCCGTGTTGTTCCAAGCGTCCCCTCCTTTTTCCCCCCTTGTGCAGTTGTCGGTGGGGCGCGGCTAGTGCAGTCAGTGCACATGCAGGCAGGCAAGCAGGCAGGCCCTGAGTGCTTATCTGAGGCGCGGTCTTTTGTCTTCTCCAGTGGAGGGGCAGGCGCCGTTACTCTGGGACAAAGCTCAAGTGCGGAGCTGGCAGCACTTCCTTGACCCCCCCCCCCCCCTCCTCCCCCTGCTCCAAAGGAGAGCACTGGAAGGCAGCCTGTGGTGCCCGTTGATTGCGCGCGTTGCGTTGGGTGCGGGTAGCGTGAAGGGCGTGGCTGCGGCGCGGCCTTTGTTGGGGGATGTATACTATATAATCTACAGGCACGGGCCCCCTTCACCGCTTCTCGTTTAGAACTGCATTCGGTTCTTCCTCGGCTGACTGCTCCCGTTGTTTGTTGGTGTTCAGGGTGTGTTGTTTGGAAAAGAAGTTACACGGCAGCCCTTGAACATGCCGGTGGAAACAGAGCGAGAGAAATAAACGATATACGAAAGGGAAGGTGACTCAGCGCAACGCCACAGTGTCCAACTAGCGCCAAGTCAACCCCCAATTTTCATGCTTTCGCACCTCGAGCTTTCGAACCCCCTTGTTAACGGCGGTGTCACTTTAGGCGCAGATGTATTCGAAAATGAATGGTTGTTCCCTTTTACTCTCGGTCGTGCATGTGCTCGCAGCAGGGGGCGGCTGATTGTCTCGAAAGGCGGTCCAGTGACTGCAGTGCCCCGGTAAGCAGGAAAGAAAAGGCGCGGTGTGCTGGGAGTATGCTTCACATGTGTCACTGGCCGACTGTTTTCTGTCTCTCCTGCTCTCTTTGCATTTCAGGAGGTTCAGGCATGCATTGTTCTTGTAAAGCTGCAACAACGTATTATAAACGACGCCACTATCGACGCATTTTATATCGTGGTGCTGCTTGTTGACTCTGCTTCATTGCTTTCAATGTGAGGACGTGCGACCACCGAAGCCACGGCTCGAAGGGTTTTCGCTGGTATGAAGTGCACGACTGCTTGTCGATCTGTCGTTCTCAGCTGCGGTGATCATTCGGAAGCCACGAGAGGGACCCGGTCCGAGCATCCATTCCAAGTTGCGAACACGGACCGTGCGATGCTATTGTCCGATGCTGTTTTGGTTAATGGATCCCGGCCGTTGCAAAGAATCATTGTTGCTGTCCAGATCCGGAGCCGAGGGAACTAACTATTGAATTGCTCGTTTCGAGTCTGGCAGCTGTTGCGATTGGATGTTAGCTTGCCGAAGTTGCCTTTACGTGAGCCCCGCACTAACTAGCTCGCGTTCCGAGCTCCTCCGTTAGCTGGTTTCTCTTGTGTGTCCAGTAG
This sequence comes from Amblyomma americanum, assembly GCA_030143305.2. Classification (NCBI taxonomy): domain Eukaryota; kingdom Metazoa; phylum Arthropoda; class Arachnida; order Ixodida; family Ixodidae; genus Amblyomma; species Amblyomma americanum. The sequence goes on along the minus strand of JARKHS020035923.1, from coordinate 76,676 downwards.
AAAGGTACTGTTCGCAGCTCTTAGGGAAAAAAAAATTCTATCCTACATTTCTGACCGTGACTGGTCGACAAAGGCTTGTTGGGATGACAGCAAAGGGGCGCTTGTCCCACGAATGACGTGTTATCTCGCGGGAACCGGGCGTCAGCTCGCCGCGTGCGTCGTGTATCGGTCAGTGGCAATTAAATGCTCGCTTATGCAGTGCATTCACACGGCTTGGACATCAGTGGCATGCTTACGAAACGACGAGTTAGATGAGCGAAACATAGCCTGGGGTTGCTGACCGTGTGCGATGCCCTTGTCTGCGTCCACTACTGTGTCGGACGTGGTTGATTGATAACGAATAGGACGAGAGATTCCATCGGAGTGCGCGCATACTGGATTGTCTTGTTTCTTTTTGCTTAAATTTGCGATTGTGCGTTTCCTTCATTGTTTTGTTGGCTGGCGCTTTGTTCCCTAAGCGGATGTGCCCCTTGTGGTTTGCAGGTCCGCCGATAGGTGAGAAGAACCATTTGACGAAAACGTGACCTGACGTGTGTGATGGGCTCGTTGCTCCTACAAGCCTATCGAAATTTTTTGTGCTAATTTTTTGTTTGCGGCGCTAGCTGTGTTAGGCACTCTCACAGTGTGTCTCGCATTTATCAGCGGAACGATGAAACAGTTGCCCCAGCTGTCATAGAGGGGAAGGGGAACCCCAGCTCTGCAGCGCCCTTTCACATTGTGAATCGAACGCGCCGCCTTTTACCGTACAGTCAGAAAGACTTCAAGCAGCGCGTATACTATCACGCTGTTTCCGCGCCAGGCCTGCTACGGTGAGATCCCGGAGCTTGCTTGAATGTGTGTCAAGGGGGTGTAGGTGATTTCATTTTTCTTTGGCCGCGTCTTCTGTCTTTCTTGTGTCTCAGTCTCGCTGCTACTTTCGGCACCTGGTTGCCCTTCTGCAGGCGACGGCGGTCGTGGATGAACGCACCACAAAGCGTCGTCGAGCGCCTGCACGTTGCTGCGATGGAAAGATAGGAACAGAAAGAAAAAAATGGCATTGTTACCATTACTGCCATCTCTTTGCTGTGCTTCTTAACACTTGAAGCGCCGTTTGCCTCGGTAGAATCTAGTTTTTTTTTGTCTTTATATCCTCCTAGGGTAGAATGCTGTGTCTGTTTTGTTTCGTGAATAACGAGACACGTGTGCGTAGACGCCATTGGCGAAGGCTGCGAGGCACCGCGATCATAGATGTAGGCATGAACACCGTCGGAAATCACGCCGCCTGTCGTCAGCATCCGCCGTTATGATCGGGCCCCGACAGCCAGCCTAGGGGGATTGGCACGTGGCGTCGGCTCCCGGAGTAGCCACGGCGGCGACAGCAAGTCTCCTTTGGAATCAGCCAGCACACCTTTTGCCAGTGCACCGTATGTAAACCTGAGGAAGATGCTCCCAAGGCCTGCCGTAATGGGCCTCCCGGAGAAGGCAGAAGGGAAATTTCCGGCCGTTCACATCCCGTGTGCTTGCCTTGCGCGTCGGGTGTTGTGGAGAAAGAGTATCGGCAGCGCGTGTCTACCACGAGCTCTCCATGGAACATCACCTGCTGGCCTAGCGCAGTCGACGCTACTTCCACGGCATGCTCCTCTCTCTCTCAGCCCCAACACGTGACGGTGAGCGTGTCTGTAAGTGCGGGGCGTGATACTGAGCGCAGAACCAACGTGACAGCCCACTGCCCCCTCGGCGAGACCAGGGGTTGGAAACTTCCACATACACCACTGTCCAGCAAATAGAGACGTCAGCACCAATGCCTCCCATAGCAGCCGGAGGGAAGCCATCTAGAGCGTCGTATCGTCATGACAACGTCATCTAGCAGAAAAAAAACTCATCCCCAAGCGGGATTCGAACCACGCCGTTTAAAGAAAGAGCAGCTTCGTATCCCGGTCACTCAGACAATTCGGCCACGGCCGCAGCCTTATCGCGCTGCGTGCGTGGGCAGGAATCGTTAAATTTTAAGTATATTAGTTCACTTTCAGTCGCCAGGTGCGCTAAAGTACAACCTTTGTCCGTAAAGTTTCAAGACTGATTTGTTTTCTTCTCTAGAAATGACTCCCCAAGACAGATGTTTGTGCACATCATGTGTGTAGCGCCATCTTTTCGGGCTAACCTGGGATATTTATGTTAATTGCTGTGGCAGCCGCTAGAAGGCACTACATGTAGAAAAAAATACGTTATCACTAGTCGTCTGCGCATTCTACTGTGAGTGAATGTGGAGAAATGGACGTCCACCTCGAACAGCGTGTAAACATAAAATTCTGTGTAAAGCTTGGCAACACAGGCACACAGACATATGAGCTTCTTCGTGATGCTTACGGCAACGAGACATTATCACGGGCGCGAGTTTTCAAGTGGCACAAGAGGTTCGTTTCGGGGAGAACTTCGGTGGAAGACGACACAAGGCAGGGGCGCCTTTCAACCTCACGGAATGAAAACAACGTGGCTCGGATCAGGGAAATCGCACAGCAAGACCGCACCATTACTGTCCGCATGCTATCAGATGCTCTCGACATTAGTAAGAAAACATGCCACCAAATTTTGCGTGAGAACTTGGAGGAACGAAAGGTGAATGCCAGACTTGGGCCGCACTCCCTCACACAGGACCAAAAGGACACGCGGGCATCAGTGAACGCTGATTTGCTCTCAGAGGCAGAGAAGGATGCTCCATTCGTCGACAGCATCATTGCTGAAAACGAAAAATGGTGTTTTTAGCCGCCGCGGTGGCTGATTGGTTATGGCGCTCGGCTGCTGACCCGAAAGACGCGGGTTCGATCCCAGCCACGGCGGTCAAATTTCGATGGAGGCGGAATTATATAGGCCCGTGTATTGTGCGATGTCAGTGCACGTTAAAGAACCCAGGTGGTCGAAATTTCCGGTGCCCTTCACTACGGCGTCTCTCATAGCCCGAGTCGCTTTGGGACGTTAAACCCCCACAGACCATAAACATGGTGTTTTCAATACGATCCTCAAACAGAGGCAGAGCGCCGAATGGCGGTCCACAAGCTCTCCGGCGTCGAGAAAGGTGCGGCGACAGAAGACCAAAACAAAGACGCTGCTGATAGTTTTTTTTTTTTCCGATGCCAGAGGTGCCATACACCACGAGTTCGTCCCACAAGGGCAGAAGGTGAATCAGGAGTTTTATATCCGCGTGCTCCAACACATGCGTGATGCACTGCGACGCCGTCGCCCTGACTTATGGGCATCTGGACAATGGAGCCTTCTCTACGATAACGCAAGGCCGCACACTGTTCTCAGCGTGACAAAATTTCTCGCCAAGCACAGCATTACTGTACTCCCCTATCCGCCATACTCGCCTGACCTCTCCCCGTACGATTTTTTCCTCTTTGCTCGTGTGAAGAGAGCCCTAAAAGGTCGCTAGATGGGGAAGGTGGAGGCCATTCAAGACGCCACGACAAAGGAGCTGACAGCCCTGCCAAAAGAAGCGTTTTTCAATTGTTTCCAAGACCTCAAGAAGCGTTGGAAGCTGTGTATAGACTGCAAGGGAGACGATTTCGAAGGGGTGCTGCACAAATGATTTCAATGTTAAACGCATTTCTTTTAATGGATTCAGTCTCGGAACTTTACGGACAAAGGTTGTAGTTGCAGCCGAAACTAACCTGAGTTTCCTACCCGTGGTGAGGCTGAGGCCGTCACTCTCAATAGGGACTGTAGGGCAGGAGAGCTCGTTTTTCGAGTATGGCCGAGGGGACTCTTATCTGTTCTTAACGTTGTAAATATCTAAAGTAAACTTGTGCAGTCTCCTCCTCTCGCTACTCCGTCCAGGGCCGCGTCGTTCCTATCCGGAAGGCGTTTGCGAACTTTGGACTGCAACTTCGCTGTGCGCTCATCGCCGCCTTTTCCACTGAAGATTCCGAGCATGCCTCTAGCTGTGCGGCGTTCGCATGCCTCCGAAGGCATGCACGTTGGCAAAGCTCTGAAAGGGGTTGTAGTTCGAGTTGTCCCCTTTCCCCGCCGGGCCGGTGCCCCTCCGAACTTGGGAGGACTGGGAAACCTCATTGCGGTCAGCAGACGTGGCCAGGCAGAACGTCTCCGTCATCCATGCCGCATACGTCGTGGACCAACATTACATGGACGTTTATTTAGGCCGTGGGTGGGGTAGCGCGGAGACCAAGGTGGCCTGCGGGCCTCGAATTTTCTTCCCAAATATAGTTTCACTATCGCCAACCTCACGGAGTCCCCTTATCACATTCTCTTCTTTTAGCAGCGGTCATCCCAGGGATCTTCAGTGCCGTACGACCACCAGGCGCTGCTCTTGATACTGAGGGCACAAGTTGTGGCATGCGCTTGCGGCGTCCTTCGGTTGCGCTCTTCGTGTTTCTCTTTGTTCTTCCCCTTTTTACCCGTCATTTGCCTCCTGCTGCTGCAGCGGGGACAAATAAAATCCCACTTTGGTTAACCGCCCTGCCTTCCCTTTGTCGCGCTCTCTCACGAACAGCATGGTTTTTGTTTGCCTCCCAACTCGCTGTTCTTGGGGCGTGGGTGGCGTACTGCTTAGACGCATTTCCAGTTTGACATGATCGCTGGCGTTTACTGCAGTGTCGCTTGTCAGGGGCGCTAGCACGCGCTGCTGTATCTTATCTCTGCTTGTCAGGACACAGCCCCGGTATCGCTCGCTGGCTGGCGCACGCGTCACGGAAGCCAGTATGCGAGCTGGCGGGAGACCACCGGCCGCGCCGAGTCGTCATGCAAACAGTGGTCCCGCCGTGATCTGCCTCTGGCGTGTGGGCCTGTCCCTGAACACCGCCTCCGCCGCCAATTCTTTGTTTGGTTCGCGCCGAACTGCTTGCATACTGCATTGCGCTCTGCGCTGCCGGCGCCGTGTGCCTTATCGACTGTGCGGCGGCGGCGTTTGGCGCGCTCGTGTTTGTCGACCCGCCTGGAAGGGAAGAAAAAAATGAGCGGGTGAGCAGTCGTTCCGGCGTTTTTAATGACATTCGATCAAGGGAACACGTGCTCGCGGCCGCCTGTATGGCTCTGTGTGTGTGTGTGTGACCCCCTTTTCCCTATTCTCCCCCTTCCGCCGATGACTTCGTTCCCTACACCACGGTGGCCCACGCGCGCAACGAGTGGACCAATCGGCGTTGGCCCCGTGTCGGCGGCGGAACTACATGCGCATCGCTCGTGTAGTCGGCGTCTTGTCTGCCCACTACCGATTTTCTTTTTTCAGCGCAGAATGTGCCGCAGATCGTTTTTTGTTTTGTTTTTTCCCTCTGTCGGTGCCGTGGCGTGACTAGTACGACTCGACTTTTAATTATAGTCGTTTGCTTTGCGCACCTCGTTTCGTTTCCTTTCTTCTTTTTTTTTTCCTTTTTCTTATTCGCGGGATTGAGGCTCGCTTATACTTCACAGTCGCTCGCGTGAGTTAAAAGATGCGTGGCGCGCAATAGTGATGTCGCGATGCTGCCGCCCATGTACCGTCGTCTTTCGCGGGCGTTGTTTCCTTTGAGATTAGAATTTGGAGCGAAGCCGTGCTGGTGCGCGGTTTTGTCCTTTTTTTTTTGCTTTAGCACTTTCGGTAAACGTACAGTCGCGCAGTGCGTGTGGCCGTCGCAGTCTGTAGTCGCCGAGGAAAGTCACACGAGTCATTTCTCCGGACTTGTGCGTCTGGAACAGCGTTGAAATAAATTTGAAAAAAAAAAGATAGCGATCACATCAGTGTGGCGGACGTTTTCGGAAAAAGGAAGAAAAAAGAAATATCGGGGCTGCGTCGCGTTCCGTCAGGATGCGTTTTTCGCTGAACCGTGCTCTAAACGAATAGCTACCCTGCGCTGTGGCTTTTTCTGATAGGAAAAGAAAAACAACAAAAAGGACCGGAAAACTTCGCGTAGTAGTGATAACCCCACTTTTTTTTTTGTTAAAACTTTTGGAAGTAATCGACCTTCTTCTCTTTCACTTTTTATTTTTTTCCCTATTGATTACGCCAGTGCATGCTGATTTGTTGTTTTTTTTTTCACTCAAAGCGTTTTTGGTTATTACCATTGGCGCTATGGGGAACTTGCGCTGAAGTTTGCGGTGCCGATTGCAGCGCCATAACACACTGCCTAGCGAGAAGAGCAAGCAGTTTTGGGTAGTACTCTTAGCACTTTTCCGCGCCACCTTCAGGCGCTTATTGGCGTGAGCCTCCGCGCTCTGTCGAAGGCTATCTGGGCTACGCCGAGAGAAGCTGTGCGATGAATGCTGTCAGCCAAACGCGGGTATCTAATCGCGCAGAATGTGTTCTCGCGTGTACAGCGGCCCAAGCGGCTGACAAAAGCAGTTTTTAGTCACCGAATGGAACAATTGCAGCGCCACCTTGGTAGCGCAGGTTCCCTCCCCATTGGCATGAAGATCTCGTCCCTCGCTCAGTGTTTGTTCATCTTGCCGCGCATTACATGGTCGAGCAACTGTCACAGTGCGCCCCTAGATGTACTTAACTCGATAGTTAGCATTCTGATTACTTGTTTCTGGGTCAGCGTTTAGTGGCCGTTTTGAAAGAGGACTTCGTGGCAGGCAGTTGACACAATTTTGATGGAGCCGTCCGTTCTTGGAATTGATTTCTCCCTTTACCCTGCTCCCATACGCAGACTAGTGGACACACTAAAAACGCGAAAAAAATGCGCTGCCTTCTTGGCACTAGTCATTAGAAAATAAATTCGCCCCGTGGTTCAATAGCGACTGGTTCCTTCAATGTTCTGTCGCTTGATTTACCCCGCCCCAAGACAGACGTTTTTGAGGTTGCCGTTGCAGGGTTGCCCTCAGCCTCAAGTTGTTTGACCGATTTTATCCTGACAACAGGCTCTCTATGGAAATTTGTTACTACCTCTCACTGTCCACTAAATCTGAGGCGGGATATCCTCTTTTCAGGTGCGCCTGGTTAAAAAAATACTGCAAAAGAGAAAAATATCATCCGGAATGTATGGCGCGTATGCGGATTTTCGTGGCTGTGTCCATCTTTTCATGAACTATGGCTGGATGATTGATGCGTGTTCAGCTGGAGCGCAGGCGAGGTGCAGCCACGGATTTCGGTAAGTGCAGGCACCGGACACGCATCATGTGTCGGCCCATTGCCATTCGGTTTCGCATGCGTCCCTTTCAACCTCCCGCCGTGCTTAGTTTGCGCGCCGCGCAGTGGTCGCGGCGCTGCCCCAACGTGACGGGCTCGGCAGACTGTTAGCGTCCGGAGCTCGACAGTCTGGTAGCGTCGGGAGCTAACTTCCCTGCCTGCCGTACCAGATTGTAGTTGCTCCCGAAGGCATCTTACATCGTGTGTGTGTGTGTGTGTGTGTGTGTGTGTGTGTGTGTGTGTGTGTGTGTGTGTGTGTGTGTGTGTGTGTGTGTGTGTGTGTGTGTGTGTGTGTGTGTGTGTGTGTGTGTGTGTGTGTGTACTCTGCTGCGCCGAGCGCATGTCGTTCGCACGCTGCCACCCCTTGGGCGCGCTACCAACGCGGGAAAGAGGCTAGAGGGAGTGAAGGCGAGGCAGTTCGGCCACAGCTGTCGACTGTCCTTGCTCCGTGCGCGTGGTCGGACAGGCCCCGCTCGAGCAGCGGTGTCGGAGCACTGCTGATCGTGCCGTCGCGGCGACTCTTGTGGCGGTATGGCAGCTGCGGCCGCTTACAAACTTCGCCCGGACAGCGTCGCTAGGCGACCAGCGCGTCAACGCCATAGTTTTCCGACTACGACCGTGGGTGGTCCACCGGGAAGGATGCCGGCTGTCGGTGTACACAAGATGTGTGCGTGCTTGAGTTCACGTGCAGTGCGTGGAAAACAAGGGCCCATGTAAAAATCATCCCGGAGCCTCGCATATATGCGCGACGCCCTGTTGTTTACTCCACTGTCTCGAAGCCTTTGGTAACTGCAGATATGGCGCACCGATCGGCCGTATTCAACGCGACGACGACTGTGTGCCCGCCGGCTTGGTCGACCGCCCGGTGAAAAGTTTGCCGTCAACGCGTCTTTCCGTTCGCGTGTTCCTGCGTGCCCGCGCCTCCTTCCGTGCGTGTCACGCCCGGCGCGCGACGCAGGAGAAATGGAGTGTGCCCCGCGGTTGCGGCTAATTGTTTTTGCGCGCTCTGGCAGCCCCGTGACTGTGGCCACGCGAGCGCCGACCGATCGAAGCGCAGTAACGCGACGCGCCTCGCAATCTGTTACGGCCGTCCCGTCCCGCTGCACTTGCGCGCGCGGGAGATCCGGGCCTGGAGGGGAGAGAGTTGTCGATGGGTGGAGAGGAGCCGCCGCGGTTATCGGGAAAGAGTTGCCGCTTCGCGCGCATCTGCGTGCGTGTGGCATGGCTCTCCTACGCGTGTGCTGTCGTACCGCGCTTCGGCATCCTTTTATTCGCCCCCCCCCCCCCCCCGATTTCTCTGTCATTTTCGCTGCTCCTGTCTCGTCTTTCTCTCTGTCTGTTTTGTTCTTTATTTGTGGCAGGAAGCCGTCGGTGACTCGATGCCACAATCAAGGTAGCGCGCGCTCCGAAGCTGCGGCAGCGGTCGCAGTTGCGCGGGCGCGCCTTTGCTGGTATTCCGCTACAGGTGGCATCCATGCGGAATATTTGGACGGAGTATCAACAGTTACCGGAGGTTTATTTGTCATTTCGCTTTCTGTCGTATCCTTTTGAAGCGAAAGCTTCGCTACGCTAGGTTTTCAAGAGGGCAGCGTCGGTGCAGTCTCGTGACAGGTGCCACGTGGCAGGTCATGTGACCTACTGACGTCATCACAATCTGCCCACCGTGGCAGGAGGCAACTGCCCCATCGGGCATTTCATCGACGCTTTACAGACAATCCGTTCGGCAGTGTGTGTGGCGTTTGTGAACGTAGCCATGCAGAGGAAGCTTTCGCTTCTCACGAGGGTTAACCAAAATTTAAACCACAGTTAATTTTTTTCTCTTACGGTTACCCGTCGGGAAAGCAGTCATAACCTTGCGAAACTGTAAGGATATCAGTGTCGAACAGAAAGGAAGCGTCCGAAAGTATACTGGGCCCGTCCGGGACATGTTTGATTGTCTAGTGGCGCTTCCGTGCTTTTCGGTGACCCGGAAGCGACTGCTTGCGTAGCACGATATTCCATAGCGTCGGTTAATTAGGTTTTGTGTCCTACTCCTAACTACTGGGCACAGTGGCACATTACTGGCTGGCTGACGTCAGCTCCACTTTTCACAGCTCGAGAGAGGCCGACGGTCCGGCAGGGTCTCGCGCGTTGTTCGGCCAATATAGCAATGACGTCACGCGGCAGAGCTATTTGCGCCGGCCTGGTTGCGTTATCTCGGGCTCGGGTGATACCGCCTAACCCCCGTGGCTGCTTGATCGCTGCTTGCCCTGCAATGGAGGGCGCTGAGCGAAGCTTGCGTCGAGACGTTGGCGACACCTTGCGTGATGGCTGCGGCCTTGGGCGGCAGGCGGGAAGGAAAAGCGCAGGTGGATAGTGCCGGATCACTGCGGTAGCGCCTCGGGACAGATTCGCGAGTCTCTCTGTTGGCAGGCAGACACGCTGACGTCGCTAGTTTCTAAAACACCGTAGCAGGTATACGGTCCTGGTGCGAATCTTACTGCGACTCGCACGCTCTTGTCTCTGTATTAATGACCAATCAGGAGGGCCGGCACGTGGTAACGGTTATTTTGTGCGGATTTGGATTCCGTTAGTTCACCTCTCGTCATCAACAATTACTGCGCTTCTACTGTCTTCGCAGCCATCCTCCTTTCGAATCTGACGTCTCTGTGCTCGACTTGTGACCGGTTCTACAAAAGTTTATTCTGCCGCCGCGGTGGCTGAGTGGTTATGGCGCTCGGCTGCCGGCCCGAAAGACGCGGGTTCGATCCCGGCCGCGGCGGTCGAATTTCGATGGAGGCGAAATTCTAGAGGCCCGTGTACTGTGCGATGTCAGTGCACGTTAAAGATCCCCAGGTGGTCGAAATTCCCGGAGCCCTTCACTACGGCGTCTCTCTCATAGCCTGAGTGCGCTTTGGACGTTAAACCGCCATAAACCAAACCAAAAGTTTATTCTGTATGCCGAATGAGGAGCGCTGCATTGGACATCTCGCCTTGTTTTTCTTCGTACCCCTGCTGCACGGCCGTTTTCAATGTCTCCCAACCGAATGTCATTCGACTGGACTGCCGAACTTGCGCTGCTACACGAAGTTTGTTTCAACGGCGTTCGGTTCACGTGACGTTCGAGTCGACATAGCACCGCGGAGAAATTCGGGATTTTGGAATGCCTTCCAAACGCGAACACAGCCTGCACCGACCAATAACCGTCGCTTCGCCCCGCCCACAGCCGCGCTGCGCGACTGCTTCGGCCCTGCGCCTGTTCATTTCGATATCTGCTGCACGTATTTGTTTTTTTTCTGACGCTTGTTTAGCAAATAGCTCGTGTACAAGTGCACTTCGAATACTCTTCTTTACATAGCGGTGCACTAGCAGCTGGTGCTCGTTTTCAGGACATAAAACGCAATCAGTGTTTTACTTACATTAATTAGTATTTTCTCTTCTAGTACCGTTTGTACCTGTGCTTGTTCACGCAGTGCGACAACTGTGAAGGAATTAAGCGCCAATGCGATCGCTCCCCTGGGAAACACTTGATAGCCCGGCAGCTGACATCGCGTCAGACAGGCGCTTCTCGCTATAATTGTCCCTGCTTTCTCCGATGTCACCAATACTTGATTTTAAATCGCTTAATCCAGAAGTATGTTAGGCCACTGACCGTTCCCAATAACAGAAGCGCACCCGACGGTGACGACTGCTGCTAGCCGCCTAAAGCATTGCTCGGCAGCCTGGGCTACACCGGCGTTTCCCGTTCATTGTATGCGCGTCTTGCGATGTAAGCGATAGTCGATTTCCGCTCACTGCTGTCCGAACTACAACTCGATGGCCATTTTGCATTCGCCAGAACTTGTTAATTCGCTCTCCACAACCGCCAAACATCGCACGCGCGAAACCTGCGGACTCGCTATATAGGCCATACTCGTCGGGGAAGAGGATCGGCGGCGATTAAAAATTTAAGAATTTGGCAAGCGTTTATCGTTGGTGCGTGTTAAAAGTGCGCACATTCGAAATGTAGCCGCCTCGCTTCGCTTATTTCCAATGCGAATAAGTCTTGAGAGACAAGCGCGGGTATATTCACACCGCCGCCTCATCAGCGCGAACTTTTTCGCTCAGCCGCCGACCTGCCGAGGAAACGAAGGGCGACCGTCCGCCGATCTGATTGGTCGGTGTCGTTGGCCTGAAACGCATGTCACACTAGATTGCTGTTGGTCGTGCTGGTGTCGTTGTCGATCTGGTGTGGTCGCAGTTACCGCCGATGCCATCGGCACGTCGTTGTGCAGACGCACAAAAGCGAAACCCACTGGCAGCAGCGTCGTTGCGATGCAGCGGGTGAATGTGCTGAAGGTTTCCAGTGTGTTTGGAAGTTGTCGCGTTGCACCGTGGGAGTCCGTCGGGCCCGAAAGTCTCGGACTGTCTTTCGAACGTACCCGTGTAGCGCGGGTTGTCTCTGATGTAGTTTTTGTCAAAGAGGAGAAGGCGTAGTTGTCTATGCAGCCCGCTCCCGTTTCATTTGTCTCCTTGCTTCTTCCGCGCGTAAAAATAGGAACCGCGGTCGGACGGAGGGAGAGGAGGAGACCGGGGTCCCGCACGTGTTCCGCCGCCGCCGCCACATCGCCTCTTGCGCAAAGATCGTCTCCGTGCCGCCGCGCTCTGGACGGGGACGCGTGGCCGTATCTGAATCGGCTTTTTAAAGCGGCTCGTGTTCCTTCTTCCTACCGCGACTGTCACGGCTTTGAACACTCCGATGCGCCGCGTTCATTCATCTCTGGCGGTCTGGGTGCGCTGCGTCTTCTCCTCCTCATCCTGACGGCTGTTTTTCGTCACGCTTCCTGTCGCGCGTTGTACCTTCGGTCGCCTCAAGTCGAAGGGGTTTGGACACCAAGATTTATAGAGAGAGAGAAATATGTTTATTAGCCGCCATCTGCACTCTTGTGTGACGGTCAAAGAAGGCAGAGAAGCAAGGTGAGAAGGCGAGGCCCTTCTGTAAATGCATTGCTGCAATTGCAGCAGAGCTGGCCGGTAGTGCCACAGCAGTACACCTGTGGTAGTGCCGCAGCGGGCTGACTTCTAGGGATAGCACCCAACAGCGGCCGTCGCGGTGCCCCAGTGGTTATGGCTATCGGCTGCTGACACGAAATACGCGGGTTCGATCCCGGCCGCGGCGGTCAAATTTCGACGAAATTCTAGAGGCCCGTGTACTGTGCGATGTCAGCGCATGTTAAAAACCCCCAGGTGGTCGAAGTTTCCGGAGCCCCTTCACTATGGCATCCCTTATATCCTGAGTCGCTTTGGGACGTTCAAACCCCATAAACCAAACCAAAGCGCACAACATTTGGAGGACGGTTCTAGTGCGATGCGAAACATACCGGCGGCGGCAGTCGCACGGGCGAAGGACATCAGCGCAGTCATTGAAAGCTGTGCCTGTCAAACGGTAGCCCTCGCGATGTGCTCAGTGAATGACTTGAGGACGAACAGTGTGCTCGGTGCCCAAAAGGGGAGAGGATGATTGACAGGAGCGCGCAGTGTATATCTTGACACCAGAGCGTATGTACATGTTTGCCTGTCAGTGACATTTTGGGCGTTTTCAGATAGGCGCTGGATGACAGAATATATATATATATATATATATATATATATATATATATATATATATATATATATATATATATATATATATATATATATATATATATATATATATATATATATATATATATATATAGTACGTGCACCTCTTATCTTCTAGGCGTTGCATGCTGAGCTCAGCTTCAGTTCCAGAAATATTTGGCCGTAATTTCTGTGTGTGTGTGTGTGGGGGGGGGGGGGGGTAGCAAGGCAGCTTTTGTGGAGACGTGTCGTGTCTGTCGGCTCACGCGTCTACCACGCCGTTCACGATGCAGGCTAAATTACACGAACCCCCCCTTCCCCTGTAGGCCCTGCGAATGCACGGGCAACAGGCGGCTCGTACGCAACCTGATAAACGCGCTTATGTATTCACCACTGTATCCACAGTTCGTGCCTCTGCTCAACGGAGTTATCCTGCGTACGCTGTATCTAATTTCATATATTCTCGTGCACGCCGCGCTTTCCTAGGCTCGCTGTTGGGCCTACCAGACATTTGCGTAAGCCTGTCGGGATGGTGCGCGGCACGTCGGACGGTGCGTGGGGTCGATTATTTTTTTTTTTACGCCCTTGTATAACACCGGTAGTCCATTAGAAGAACGAGCTTTTTGTCGTCGACGCTGTTCCCCGGTATAATGCCGCCTAACGGCGGGTATATTATATACGTTGGAGGACCTATATCTTTCTACTAAAGTAGCACTGCCTAACGTTCGTGATAAGACCGGCTACAGACGAGGCCCTGTCGGACGTGCAGCTCTTTTTTTCTCCCGTGGAATGGATGGCCCGATGTGGGCTCCGGCCGTGCACTCGGTACACAGTTTCACGGTCGAGTGTATTCGGGGGCTGGTTAAACACCGACGTATCGCGGGATGCAGCTCCTTTTATAATTTCAGATCTGTTTGGACGAGCGGGCCTGGAACGTCGTATGGACGCTCGCTTCCTTACGACGCAAGCAAAAAGAAAAAAGTATCATTTTCAGGTACCGCGAGACGGTAACGTCGCCTCATACCGGGCGCGTGTGTTACACACACACACGTCGATTATCCAAACGCTGACACTTTACGAGACGGACAAAAGCAGAGAAGATACGTTCGTGAATCGCCTTTGTTGCGACGTAGGCGGTGCGGACCTGCGTGTTTGTGTACACGGAGTCTGTCGTATTATTCAACGGTCGTAACAAATCGAGAGGACAAAGCAGAGGTGTGTGATGTTTTTTGAAGAGGGGTGCGGCACTGCATGTTGGCACGAGCTGCGAATCACGGCGTAATAAAGAGAGTGGGGCAAGGCAGAGGGTTGCAGAATACGGAATTCATTTCTCGCGCTCGTTTACTCATTGGTCGGAATGGTATCTTGCCTCGTATCTTGCCTCTCAATCCTCGACATTTGACCCATGACCCTCAACCATTGAGATTAAGTGACTTGGATACGGTGTGGCTAGGGGAAGGTCACGCGGTACGGAAAGTTTAAGCGAAACTGGAGGCTCTGTGCCAAAATTGGAGCCAAGAGAATTCGAAGGCCAATTTAAGGCAGTGTTTACGTTATAGTCAAGCTAACTAGAAACCAAGTGTTTTCGCACGTCTTATGGTGAGTATAGGTGCGTTCTGTCGGGAACAAGAGCAGTGCTTACCACTGGAGCTGCGATTTTATTTAATTTTTGCGCCACTTCCTTCAGTCGAGACAACCGAGGAGGGGTTCGTTTATCTGCGGGCATGTCAGTTTGCTCGTTTCGATCCGCCTGGCTGTCCAGCTGTTGCACTGGTGCAGCAATGCGAAGATTCGCTGGACGCTTAATTTGTCACCGAATGATGTTGTGGCGCTCCTGTTCAGTGAAAGCGATGAAGGGCCTCGCAAGAGCAGCGAGCCACGTGATGATGTATCGACCACCTTAGCTTGCCGACAGTGCATTAGATCCTGTAAATAGTAATGCGGTAGCATTTAAAGAGTTCGCGTCGGGAGGAACCGGTGGTCGTCCGGGGTGTCACGAAATTCGCTGATTGGTTGCGAGAAGTGCGAGATGCTTGAGTTCAACACAGAAGATAAAATAAAAAAATAGCAAAACGTGCAAATGTCGGCGCCGTCACAGGATAGCGTACGCCTGCTACTGCTGCTAACGTACCGAATATGACGGTTGGTGGACCGACAGTTGCAAAGAGAACTGACGCAAACAGAAGCTGCGACAGATGAGATGTCGAATGCTATCGCATTCAACTCTTAAGGTGACTTAATCGTCCGCGTAGTTTTATGTTTACAAGGTTCCGTAACCGATAGGTTGCACTGTACAACACGCGCTATGGCTGCAGAGGTAGGGCCGGAAAAACGGAAGCACTTATAGCCGCCCCTCCAATCTGTTTGGGCGCGGTGCTACATTGAACGCCCGGGTTATGTCCGTGTAGTCTTGTTACTGAATCCAATCCGTGCGTGTCTTGCGCACGGCAGAGGGCCCATCTCTTGCTCGTCTAGCCAACCGAGTTCAGCATGAGTAAGAACACCAGTGTCCCTGCATTTTATTTTGTCTCGACCACAATGTCGAGTTGGCGTGATACGAGCTATTCATTTGTCCATAGTTGTTTCGTAACATATTATGCCAGCCTCTGGACCGTGTGTCGCCTTCCTTTGCTGCGCCGCCGCGGTGGCCGAGTGGTTATGGCGCTCGGCTGCCGGCCAACCTGCCCCACAAGAAGTTCTCTTATACTGTATACATGCAGGCGGCATTTCTGTTTTTGTTTTTGTTAATTCCCCGCTGCCTCGTTTTCAGAAGCGCGCTGGCTATCGCGGCGGACTTGGGACCTCATAAATGACGATATTCCATGGCCCGCCAACTGTCGACGAGTTGGCAGGAACCGCAGTGTTCGTCGCGTGGCCGCTGCCACGGACCCGCCACTCCTCTCCCTTTCCCTCGACGCCAGCGGGCGCGCGCAGCCGTGTTTTCCACTGGGGCTGCTTTGCTGTCGCCTCGCTCGAGCCGCGCGCGCGTGCAGCTGTTATTTAGGGGTCGCTTCAAAGTCCGCTTTCTTTTTGCCGCCGCCGCCGCCCGCTCTCTCTCTGCAGGCCCCGGGGCTGGATGCCGGCTCCCTCTAAGCGGCGCCGGTGAAATTTCGCTGATAGGGGGAGAATCTTGCTCCTTCCCCCCCTCGTCTCCGGGGCTCATCCTTCTCCGGCGGAGGCAGCTACTCGGTCAGGGAGGCGAGCGCTCTCCTCTGCTGGCATCGAGCCCCCAGTGCGGCTCTGTCGTTGCGCCTGTTGAGGAACGGGATGGGAAGGCGGGACAGTTAGTCGTCATGTGCTGCGACTGTGCGCACGGCTCCTTTCACGTGCGCGCAGCCGACCTCGAGACCTTGCAGATTGTCCCTCTACGCCTATTTCAAACGCCCAGTTGCGTACGGGCGGCGTCAACCAGATTTCGTCTGAGCAGCACTCGCTCGCAGTCTCTCGACGTCATCGAGTGACGAAGATTAGGGGTCGAGCTGGGTATCGAACCGTCGACCTCTCTCCCTCGGTTGCGAGACCGGAGTTCTACCGATGTAGCCTGTTACAGGTGCCACTATGTTGCGGTCCGTGTCGACTGAGAACGCTTAGACTTCGCGATGATGCGAACGGTGATGGTTGACGGTGAGGGATTAAACGACGTCTCGCGCAGTTTTTGTAGGACAAATGCCCAGACCCAAAAATGGCTACAATGGTTGGTCTGTGGGGCAACTAACTTTGGCTGACGATCCCTGTGTAGTTGGTTTTCTTAGGGAGTAATGGTTGCTCTTCGAGGGACTAACGGTCGTGGCAACGCTGTTTAATCCACGAATTAATTACTGTGGCTTCTTTAGTCATTTTCTGAGTTTACAGTTGAGTTGTTGGCCAGGGGTGTTTTGGGCATCAGTTCGCCCTGTCTTTCCTCGTATCTCGAGAAAATGCAGTCTACCACGTCCGCACAAGTTTCCCACTTGGTTTGTGTTTTTTTGTTTCTTCGAGATGAGCCGCAGGATTTGTTCCGACGTGCGCTGATAAACATAGGGACGCATTTATTTAAGACAACGTCGGGCTCTCTCTGTGTTTGACTTTTGTGAAATTCTCAAGATATATAAGGACGAAAGAGCGAGCGGAATTTTCGAAGTACACTTGAGATTAAAGAGGCGCGAAAATTGTGTCAATGTTCCATCAATCGCGCTCGACCCAAAGGAGCTGGCTTGTCTTCCACGTTATTAAATCATTTTTTTTAATTTCATTTTGCGTTCTCTGCTTCCTTTGTTTGCCCTGCATATATATATATATATATATATATATATGTGTGTGTGTGTGTGTATATATATATATATGTGTGTGTGTGTGTGTGTGTGTGTGTGTGTGTGTGTGTGTGTGTGTGTGTGTGTGCGTGTGTGTGTACGCTTTACACGTTCAGTGAACATTCGGCTTATAGTCAGCGCTCCGTTTATGCAGTACTACCCTTCGTTGTTTCGTACTTAGCTTTTTTACTAGTGAATCAAGCTTCAACCTACTTGTGGAACTGTTCACCGGGGTAACAACGAAAATGCGCCCTCCTCGCCATTTGGCTACACTGGTCCGGCACATGACCAGCACCTACTGTGTGAACACGCCACTAACCCTTCCGACTTACCCGCAATCAAATGTTCGTCAGCGGGGTCTAGTCACCGGCACCCACTTCTGCCCCAGCGACGATGGGACGGCCCACACGTGAGCGTAGCGGTCCCCGTGCGGAGGACACTCGAGGGGCACATGCGCGGGCGGGTATCAGCGTTGTTTCCCGCCGCGGTCATTCCCTCTCTCCTCGCTGTAGGCGATCGTTGATCCCCGCTCCGCGAAGCGCCCGCTCTGTGGTTTACACATTGGTTTGCGCGCGTTGCTCGCCGAGGAAGCGCGGCTGCGTGTTTGTTATGCGGGTGCGTGCCTCGGCGTCGAACCAAGCTGGCTGCGCGCGAACCCGCCGTCGCTGGGCTTCAACACGCAACAGCTGGGCTCCTCCCGCCGCAAAGCACCCTCGGCTACCCCCCCCCCCCCCCCCCCGGTCACGTGTGTGCGGAGCGGCGTAGCGATACTGTGCAGCGTGATTGTGAGCGCGCACCCGTTTCTGTGTGTCTGTCTTATCGTGCATAGAGAGGCTGTTGGCGGTCGCATGTGGATAAGCTGTTTTACTCACGGGCGCGTTTATGTATGTGCACGCGCGTGTATGTGTTGTCGCAGACCACTGTTTCTTTTTTTTTTTTGTTCGAGTTCCGGCGTAGTGGGCCTCGAGTATTGGTCCTATATGGCGCAGTTGTCGAGGCCGCTGTTTTTTGCTTTTTTTTTCTTCGTGTCGCTGTGCATCGCTGCGTACTGACTGCGTGCCAGATATATATATACTATAAACAGGCGTCGCTGCTGCCACATTCCTCCACTGCGGCGGGAGCCAGGCACTGGCGTTGCGTACATGGCCATATTTCGTTGCCCGTTGTTGATGCTTTGCGCTGCGGATTCAGCTCGTCACACTCTGGAAGTCGCGCGCGGTTCACAAACACGTGCTCCGGGAGGGGGCGGGGGGTATAATCGCTTACAGGCATCTTTATGGCGTGGGCGAGTTTAGTTGCCCGTCTGCGAATTTTCAGCGAAGCTGCATATGCTATGGCGCATCCCTTGTCGAAACTCTGAATTTCTCCTCGCCCGCTCCCCGAACCGTGCAACCACAATTTAGCCGTCCTTGTGGTTACGGCGTTCGTCTCCCCCAATCACGTCCTTGCCTCGCTTTGGCGCATGAAACTGCGTGGCGTTTTTCCATGAGGGGCACTGTAGTCGCTTCCTCTGCGTTCTTTCTTTACACATCCACGCTGTCTGTCGACAGGGACGCGCTGCGGCTGTTCGCTCGGTCGTCGGGGGATGATGCTGCTGCTGCTGCTAGGCTCTCCTCCATTCGGCCGCAGCTTCCCAGATGTCTATCTATAGCGTCCCGTTAGCAGCATCCATGCCGCGACGGCGACGCCCCGTTCAATTGCTGCCGTCTCTTCTTCGGCGAACCGTCGACTGTCGCAACACTTTTTTTGCTCTTATGTTTGTTTGTTGTTCTACCCATGCTTGCTTCGCCGTCTCTTGTCGCGCTCTAAACGCAGCGTGTGGGCATGTTGCCCTGCGGAACCTCGCCGCGTTACCGCCTCGCAAAATGGGCGAAGGCGTTCGGGTTGAAGCAGCGTGACAGGGAACACTTTATTAACGTGCAGTGTATGAGTGGGAAGCGTGATTTATCTTTCGAGATGGTTTCCCTCAGTGCGTTTTTTTATAAGTTCGGTGCAGAATTAAAAATGAAATTTGTTCCGTATTGCAAACTGGGTGTTCTCTTTTAATATCGCTCAGACGTGCGTCCTCGAATACTAATTCTGCCGTATTCCAGCTGCCGTCGTCTTTGTCGCTGACAACCTTCGTGGATGCTGCTTCTGTCGTGTCTCTTGGTACGCGACGCATGTTTTGGCGCATTTCAGTGCCCGTATGTAGCCCTGCCACGCCTATAGTTCGCTGCTTGCCGAAGCTACTGTAACGCGTAGCTGATGCTTTCAACATTGCAACTTCGCAACACCACCCATCAGGGATGCAGCTGTGCACCTACTGGTAGCGCACGTGTGGTCCCTCTGTCTGTAAGCTCGCTGAGGGCTCGAAGCGGCTGCGGCGTTTCGCTGCTCTATGCGCGAGGTCGCGTGTGATCTGCTTGAAATTGCGCTAGGGCTGAAAGTTCTCGTCTTTCGTTACTGTCACCACCCTGCTAGCGCGTCGAACTGCGTTGCAGTTAGGTAAATACAAAGTTTCCCCGGATGAATCCTTCGTCGCCCTATCTGCGACGAAACCTCGCGGGCCTGCCTCGCCTTCCTTGTTTGTGCATTGGCGGCGAGCGCAAGGCGTAAAGGACCGAGTGCGGTCCCTGGAACAGCTGTGCGGCGGCATTTTTTTTGTCCACGCCGATAGGAATCCAGCGTGCAGTTGTGCTCGTGCTTGCCATTTACTTCGCAGGCGAGGCGACGAGCCCCCCCCCCCCCCCCCCATTCGCAGTCCTCTTTTTTTTTTCTACACGTCGTTCCGTTATGCCGAGGCCGTGTGTGCGTTCCTGCCCTTATGTATCGTCGTCACGAAGCGCGCGGCTTTGGCAAAGAGATCCTACGCTTATTCGTGAATCGTGTAAGGCTCTTTTTTTTTCTCTCTCTCACTCCTTTTGTGTCCGTCTCTTCGGCAAATGCTGTGCGACATCTGTGTAGCTTTGCGAGAGGCGGGAAATCGATCTTGGTGAGGCAAAAATGGGCAAGGTTTGACCTCGTTCTTCTGTGGGGTATGTGTGTACGTAAACACTACGAGAGCGTCGTCTAGGCTGCTTTGATGCGTACTCGTTATGTAATAAATAGACGGGTACCGGGACGTCGCGTGTGTCGGCCCTTGTTTGCATGGTGCCGTGATTTTGGCGTGACGCGCGTTTTTCCCCGACGACGGAGACACATTTCGGTCGTCTTCGTAAAACGCGCGATGTCACGTGATGCGTTGGTCGGCGGCGTGCCGCCAATTATTACGGGGGCGATGGGATGAGGCAAATGACAAATGCAGCTCCCAAGTCATTTTACACACGTGCATTTATCACGTCGCGTGTGACGAAAAAAACGCGTCAGTCCCTGCGTTTATAAAGCGTTTCTGGGTAAAAAGAAAAAAAGAGCGCGGTGCGTCCTGCATTCGTCCGGCATTGTGTCGCTTCTGGGCGCTGTATACTATATATAGTTTTGGTCTCTAGCTACGCGTGTAGCATCGGGTAGTCCGCTATAAGCTGCGACCAGATTTTGTGCAGCTTCGCTGTTTTCGGCTGTCCTTGCATTCCAATATCCACGCCACTGACCTTTCAGCTTGACCAGCAGCTTATCTTTATCCTTGGCATATAGCCTATCCGACAGATGGCATGAATCGTCCAAGGAGCTGATAAGAAGCTGTGCTTCGGCAAGCGTTATGCGGAGCTAAAATGAAAAATCACGGAGCCAAAGTGGAACTTTGTTCCTTTTTGCTTTTAACACGAAAGCGTTAAAGACCCCGTTGTCCAGAAAATCTGTCGTCGGTGTTGTAAGCGAAAAATCACGAGCACGACTGGCAGGCGGTGCCCAGAGGGCAAACCAGGAAGACAGCTGCCCTCCGGATAGTGAACAGTCCCACCGTGGCAGGTGGCGGTTCATTTAATGATTGATCGCTCAGGAAGGGCGACCTGGGCCACACACAGCCCATCGCTGATAGCACCGGCCACCGCAGGGCAGTGGCGCATCTCTTAAAGGGGCCATGTCATGGTCGTTCTTCATATTGCAGTTTTGTGCTTCAGTAACTAATGCAAGAGCTTATGATTCAATTTCCGAAATTTGGCTGCCCTGGACGCGCTGTATATTCCAAAAAAATGCGATCGAAATTGAGACCGGGAGACTCCTCCCACCGGCAGCGACCGCCATGTTGAATGCTGTCGTGACGTCACCAGGGCATGCGCGGAGCAACGTCGTCTGCTCTCGTTGCTGCAATATGCGCAGCGAGGTCTCATTCCGCCCTGTACTTTCGCGGGCGATCGAAATAGCAGTCGTCCCCATATATGAGTGACTGGTGCCGCAAAAGCGATAACAACAGTAATGCAGTTTTTCTTCGGTATAGGTAGGGTCCGGTCACACTATAGGCCGATGTGACGGCGATCGACGGTCGGTGGACTGGTCGGTATGCAAATGCCGTCGCTGACGCACTGGTCTGTCACGCTAGACCGACGACGACGCCAGCACGATCAACGACCGCGTATCGTAGTAATGTTAAGAGTCAGCTTAGTGGGAACCAGCAGAGAGTGGTAGGAGACTAGTTGGTATGACATTCTATAAACTTCAGAACTTTTACTTATTGGACCTGATCATGCTAGCCACGGCGACATACGCGATGTGCGTGCACCAGCGAAGATGTGCTTTCAATCGGTGCCTGCGCATAGAACCGATCGGCGAGGCAAGCGACACGGGCAGAAAACGCCGCACGACGGTGCCGCTCGCCGCCGTCGACTGGGCTTGTGCGGCCGAGCGAAAGCTTCACGCCCGGTGAGGCGACGGCCGAAAAAACTGCGCTTGTGTACCTTATCCGTATCGAAAAAAGCGAAACAAGCGGCTACATATATCTTCACACTTTGTCACTAATCAGCGAGGAACTTTTGCCATATTCTTGAATTTCGGTTGACGGACCACCGGCCACTTTCGTGATGACGAGGCCTATCGAGTACGCAGGATTCGTGTGTGCGATTTCGGCGATTGCGGAGAGCGAATTCGCAAATTTTAGCGCCTGCAAATAGCTGTCGAGCGTAGTTTTGGCTACAGTGCCCTCAAAGCGACGACTGCCTACATCGCAGGACGCGAGTGCAATTAGGGGGAAGTGCCGATATATGTGACCCGGTCTGCATAGCATGTGCATAAGGCAGCCGTCGGCGTCGACTGTGGACAACAAATCTGGTTGTTTTCATTAATTCAAGTGATGTCCGAACGTATTTTAGCTAAAGCGATCTAAAATTAAATTTTGGTGGCATGAGAGGAAGCAGATACAATTAGCGGGAAGCGCCGGTATCCTACGCGAAGCGTTTCCCAAGCAGGCGATATATAGCATCATCGGCGCTTATTCAGTGTTGATCATGGTGTGTAAATGAGTAAAACTGCGATTTGTGAGCAAGAGTACGTAATATATAAGATAAGGATAACCCACCTGGCGTTTTATGCCACGCAAACGAGCAGTACTGTTTGCGCACAGCCGTGTAAACAACCTCAGCGCGGGGCTGCAGTTGTCGTAATCGTCGCACTCTTGGGGCACAATGCGCACGCACAGCAAAATGCTAAATGCTGTACTATTATTTTGAAGCACTCATTTAGACGGCGGCGACTATTCATCGGTGCGGGCAGGGAAAGAATTCGAATCGCGTAGGGTTTAGCAAGCGGCTTAATTGGTTCCTGCAAAAGGGTTCTACGAGTCGATGGAAATGTATGTTCGACCTACAAACGCGTACATGCAGCGGGGAAGTCGTCGCAATCGGCACTTTTCCCTCCTCCTTTCGTGCCACAAGGTTACTCTAGTGCCACTTTGTGATAATTTGAGTTTAATTATCGAGCCGATGAATAGCGGACAAGAAATTGGTAGCCAGCTACAAAACGCCGCGGCTTTCACGGCGCACATCGGCGAAGGCATGCACGGCACGTGCCGCTTTTCACATACGGGAGCACTTGACTGCTCAAAAGAGACCACACTCATAACATACGAACAGCATGCTTCTAAGCGTAAATAAGCGTAAGCAGGGGTCCATCGATTTCTGTTTGCTCAACAATCGGAAAGTGGGCGCCACGAGCAAGTCCGCTTTCCCAAGGACCACTCAGCTCGCGTACTAAGTTGAAGGCTTCCCAAAAGAGAACACGGGAAATGCATTTTATTTCGCTAAGCTAAAAGAAAAAAACATTTCGAGCGACCGCAGTCTACGGTGTGCATGCAAGCACCTCAACAGCGTCGCTGCAGACGACGCGAGGCGGGTATGTCCTCGTGACGTCAGCGATAAAAGGTTGCCAGACCAGCAAGCAGTTCGCAGAAGAGACGAAAAAAATTCGTTTTAAAAATATTTGCCGCACAGAATCAACTGAAAATTCAGGGAATTTTAATTTAACGTGTTGGGAATTAAAGGCGATACAGCAGGGTATGCGTGAAAATAGGCTGTCATGGCCCCGTTTAAAGTCTGCATGGTCCACATGCAAGCGATTGAGCGGCGCGTCGCGGGGAAACTTTCCAACTTGGTGGAAGCTCGCGGCTCACCTCCGCGACGACTCAAAAATAAGTTTTTGCGCCGCGGCTGCAGGATTCGCTAGCGTTTTCGCTTGCATGTGAAACAGGCTTATCAGCTGCACCACTACGCCTGGAGAGGTACCAGGACTCCCAGGGATCTATGGATGTAAAGTCGAGATTGATCAATTCTGCATATATGGGCATTAACGCTGTCGCGTCATACCCTTATAGCGGAGATTAAGTGTCCCTTCTGAGGTGATGGTCGCTGTGCCGTAGTTTGGAGTGGGAGTGAAATAGAGATGATAAGAATAGATGAGATGGCGATAAGGCAGGTGCTGGGCACGCAGTGGGCGGATGAACCGAGAGGAAGAGGTGAGCGATGTCCCTCGCGTGCGCGTGCTGCAGTTCTTTAGATGGTGTTGGTGCTGCTGCCTCTGCCTGGCTTTCCTCCTCGCCGCGGGATAAAGACTGAGCGCGTTGGGCTCTGTAAACACCCGTTATGCGGCGTGTCTGACTGGGCGATCGAGCAAAAAGGGATTCCGCAGATCGTGCCGACCCTTTCTGCAAACATCGGAGCGGGATCGACGATTGATTCGACTGGCGCACTCGCTTAAGCATTCACCGTGGCTCGATGCCGTCTTCCGGGACCGGGGCTCTTTTCAGCTCGCGCCGGTCATTGTGGCCGTCTATTGTGCGCTCAGCGTTGTCCTCGCTCGGTCGAGATACGAGAGCGTGGGTTTTTCAACTTTTTTTTTGTTTCCTCAGAAGTAAAGTTGGGGTTATATAAACACGGTGTAATGCTCTTTGTTTTGTTCTGTTGAAGTTTCGGGTCTCGGTAATTCCGCCTTCTTAATTGTGCATGTGCGCATGTCCTTAATCGTCGACACTGCCCTTTTGTGCCATAGCGAGAAGCTGCGCTGTATCACTACTCTGCTGAGCTCGTGACGCTTTGCGCGGCGAGTCGAAGGGAAGAGATTTTGTTCGTGTGCCGTTGGCTGCACCGCGGAGGCGTATTAGGAAAGGACGCAGCGGAGATGCTGCGGATGAATTTCGACCACCGTTGAAGTTACTTAACGACTAGTAGTAGTAGTAGTAATATGTAGTATGTAGTAGTAGTAGTAGTGACAGTAGCAGTAGCAGCAGCAGCAGCAATAGTAGCAGTATCAAAATTTTGGTACTCGGAGGACATCGTTCCCTCTTGAAAACGAAAACTTAGCCCCCCTGGGTTCGAACCCGGCCGCGGCGGCTGCGTTTTTATGGAGGCAAAGCGCTAAGGCGCCCGTGTGCTGTGCGATGCAGTGCACGTTAAAGATCCCCAGGTGGTCGCAATTATTCCGGAGCCCTCCACTACGGCACCCCTTCCTTTCTTCTCTCACTCCCTCCTTCATCCCTTCCCTTACGGCGCGGTTCAGGTGTCCGCCGATATATGAGACAGATACTGCGCCATTTCCTTTCCCCCAAAAACCAATTATTATTATTAGCCCCCCCTTGGCGGCGGATTGCCGAGCACGCTATCTCGCGCCAAGCCGCGCGAGCGAGTCGGTGCGTAGTGGGTGTGTGTGTAGATTTTTTTTTTTTTCAGAGAGCTCCGGAAAGCCCGCGAGTTCGACTCTCATTACTTCCTTTGGATTGTTTATTCGCCTCATCGAGGGCGCCCGCAGAGGGCGGCGACGAGTGGGAGTGAAACGGGAGGATTTACGTTGGCACCGCGAAGGAACGACCGGCTGGCACAATGCGCACTCGGCTTCGCAAAACCGGCCCGCGTGTGCGTCTTCTTTGCTCGTGACTTTTCCCATAGCGTATCGCTCTGCCGGATAGTCTTCTTCTCTACACGCAGCTGTGCCGGTGCGGGGAGGGCGCACCCGACGTCGGCCTGGCTGCGCTGTACACGCGCTATTGTTGAAGCGGCGATCGGTAATCATTTACACACCCGGGCAGGCCGGCGTGCCTCGTTGCATTTTCGCCGCGCGGGACCCCGAATGCTGCTGCACTTGGGTGCGTACGCTGCCGTTTCGAGGCAGAGTCCGAGGGAGAGTGCGGCGAGGTGGCCGTGTTACCTACTGCGCTGAGTGAGCGTCGGGGGTTGAGGGAGTGGAAGAAGATAGGAAGAAAGAGGTGCCGTAGTGGAGGTGACCACCTGGGGATCTTCAACGCGCACTTAGGTCGCACAGCACACGGGATAACTGCGTTTCGCCTCCGTCTAAAACGCGGCCGCCGTGGTCGCGTTCGAACCCGGGTGCTCCAGATCAGTTGATTAGCGGCCTAACCACTGAATCACCGGGCGGGTTTTCCATGAGTGGAAATTTAGTTTGCGACCGACCGACCAAAGAGCCTTTGATCTTGTCTTCTTTGCCTCTCTGCGTTTAGCCGTGTTGATGGAAAATGATTGCGAACGCGGTTTTCCCGCGCGGTGTAACGGGCAGGCTGTGCCACTGCACAGGCGCCGATTGACAGCGAGCAGCCAAGCGAGGATCCTGTGCCGTGTACTGCGTCTGGCGTTTTGCCGCGGCGTGGCTTTGTGGTGGAACGCACTTTTCTCCTCCACGTGTATAATACGTGTAATATGACCGGGGTCTCAGCGGGTGTTCGCTGTGGTCGATGAGACTCGTGACGTCTCGTTTACTTGGAGTATGCCCCCCCCCCTTTTTTTTTTGCTGACGGGGCTACTTACTGATGGAGCAGTATAGTTTTACGCGTGAGTGCAGAGGACATCTCCTTTGTTTTAAACACCCTTCGTTTCGGCCATTGCCGTGCGTGTGTAGGTGGCGAGGGGGGGGGGGGGGGGGGGTAGTTATTTTCATTGACGTCGCCAGCGCAATAATTTGCGGAACAATTCGTGGAGGAGTGATAAATTAAGGCCACACCGTGATCAAGACTTAACATCTGAAGGGGAAAAAACATGAGGGAAACTAGAGGAGTTTTGGGGGGGGTGGGGGGGTCGAAAGGGTTGAAGTGTGAAGGAAAGGAATGCATTCCCGCGGTGGTGCGGCTGCGTGAAGAGGAGCGGTGGCCGCTGGAGGCCGAGGCCGCCTCACCTTTGCTGCGTTTCCCCACGCGCATTAAAAAAAGGTCGTCGTGCGTCGAGCTGACGACGACGACCTTGGTTCATTGTGTGGCTCGCAAGGACGCGGGAGGGGGAGGGGGATGGAGCTGCTGCGGCAAATAATGAAGGGACTTGAGAGGGGCACCGGTGTTCGGGAGTCGTCGACTTCGGAGTTTGCGTGGAGAAGCAGCGCCGACGGTTTCTTTCTTTTTTTTTTTTCGCTTGAACTGGCTTGGCGGTTTCGCCTTCGTGGAAAATGCGCCGATGAATGCGCCGGCATCCGTGTGTAACAAGCGCGGTTTTGTTGGAGTGCAGAACGGGTGACGGAGCCAGCTGGGGGGACGCTTGCCGTGTTTGAGCACGAGACGTGCCACTACCTTATTCCGCTGCATGACCGTCGTAGCCTTTTTGTGGGCCTCATACATGGGACCTTCACTGTGCCTGTGTGTGTGTCAACGTCTGGCACACAGCACGCGCTTCGCTGGGAAGTTTATGGAATGTGACAGCGTCGTCTGTCTCTAGCAGGGTAGTCAACGAATGAATGATTTTTACGTAGCAAGGCAACGCTGTAGCGCTTTAAAATATTGGTCCTGCCAGTTACGCTTAACACCCGGCAGCGCTCAGATGCGGCAGAATACCTTACTGAGCAAAGTTATCACGCTAGCTACAGTGGCAGTATAGCTCCCTGCTTGCTCATCGCTCGAAACGCGAGCATGCGCGATTCTGACGGGACAGCCGCATCGCTGATCCGCCGTGCAGGGTGTGTTCGGAGCAGTTTGAAACGAAATTGTCCGTGCCATCATTTGGGTTCGGCTTCTTTGCTTGTGTTTTATCTGGATACTAGCAGCTGCCTTTGAACTATCGCGCGCGCCAGTACGAGTGATTCACTGTAGCTATTGTTCCAAATTGTGTCCACCCATTGCCAAACTGGCATTCGATGGCCCGTCGTTTAGCGGTTCAACTTCTGTCCGCTTACTCGATCCTCAATCGATCGCTTCGCGCTCATAGTAACGAGTGCGATTACAATGTAGCGGCGTTTTCCAGTGCGCTGCACCGCCTCAGAGAACAAAAAAAAAATGCGTCATCCGGTTAGTTGTGCATGCTTCCAGATCACGGAGCGGCCGCCACAAAAAAAAAAAAAAAACACGATATTGACGACCGCTGCTGCAAAGCAGGACACGCGAGCGTCTCGTTGATTCGTCGGTCATTTGCCTCTCTGTCGGACTATGTGTTTTATTCTTTTAATGTCAGAAGTATACAAACTCCTACGCTTTCATCTAACTGGCTTGAGCGAAGCTTTCGCTCGTCAGGTGAAATAAAAAAAACAGTCGAGACGAGACTGCTGCAATTGCGCGATGTTATGTCGATGTGGAGTCCTTTATAATCTAATATTGTTACTCTGCTAATCACCATTTCTTTTTTATTATTATTATTTTGTCCGCGCTCGGCTCGATGACACGTGTTTTGGGCGGCGTGCAAGTCTCGTTGCCTCGAACTTCCTCCTCCTCGTCGTGTGAGTGAGTGTGCGCTAAGCCGGGCCCCGTAAAAACCAAAGCTTTATTTGTTGTTCTCTCTTATCTTCTTGCGTTACAACAGCCGCAAATCTTGTAGGTGTCACGAAACGGGGACCTTGTTGTTTTCTTGACCTGATTAGGCGGGATGGAAGGAGAACGTCGTTGGGCGTCGTCTTCTGCCGACGATGACGCAATTGGCTCCACGGCTGCCGCAGTGGTGTCTCGCACGACATCACACGCAGTAGAATGAAAAAAAAAAAGATATCACGCGAACAGCGTCATGTTTAAAAAGGTAACACGAGGTCATTGACCGCAGCACTTCTTTGAAGCGGTAAGACGTGTGTGCTCGTATTGCGCTTCTGTGGGCTCGCGGGGGGGGGGGGGGGGGGGGGGGGGAGTTGCGATCTTCTTCCCTCGCTCTCTTGATGTTGATAGGGAAAGAGGCGTTGATGATGGTAAAATAATGCCAACGTGTCCCAGGTTCGACTTGCTCGATCACATTACTCAAGTCAACTTCGGGAGAGTTAACTGTTTGTTTACGCGAAAAAAAAAGACAGAACGGAAGTACAACAATATGAAAACTATACACAGATGACTGCCTCGCAGGTAAAAAACCAGACGAAACCAGTCCCCGCCCTGAGTGGGTTTCTCATAAGTGTCAGCCTAGTGCAGCACGAGTTCTTTTCTGGCTTGCACTCTCCAAAGTGCAAGTGCAGCTGTATAGTGCAACAATGTAATATGGCGGCGCCCATGTGTTGGTCGGAAAGCAGGGAAAATATGACCGTAGTCTCTTAATGAAATGATGACAGCTCTTTCTTGAAAGGAGGAGGGGAATAACTGTCTGTGGCGTCATAATTGTGAACCTAAGCGGTCAAGTCGAGCCCCATTTCAGCGCATATATTCGTAAATCGCCTGTGTGTTTACGTCTCTGTGTGTTTCTCAGTAAAACGACGATTTCTTGGGGCTGGTTCATGGCGACGCTTATTGCGATTCGTTTCGGGAGCAGCCAGTGCCAGGCAGCACTTGGAACTGGCGCTACACGCTCGCGGCACCGCCGCGGAACTTCGGGAACTAGGTGCAGCGAGTGCAGCCGAATCGAAGGGACCTGTCCTCGCATTCCCCCGCTTCTGCATATTTTGCATACCCGCAAAATACAAGCATAGTAGCGTACAGTTTCGCCTAAAAACCCGTGCCCAAGGCAAAGCTGCCTCATCGCCTAGTCATCGCTGAAAACCTCGGGGGCGCTTCCGCGAACAGTCGGCGGACGAACACGGCTTTCGTGCGAACCGATTTGTCGACGAAACGCAAACCCGGAACGCCGCAAGAGACATCCGCATCCAGCTGGGGCGCTGTCGAGTATGGGACAAAAGGGTGCAAGGCGGACGACTCCTGGTTGCTTCCTGCAAGCGGCGGGACACGGACGAAAGATGCCTTCTCCCGGTTTCGTGGAATACTGCCCAGCACTGTCCTCAGTAGCGGCTGTGACTCGTTTCTTTGTACCGACGTCGCATTCCGATGTCCGAAGAAACACGCCGCGCACAAGCATGTGGCGATTCGTCGGGCTCACATCTCCCTTCCAGGTGTGCTGCATAGCACATTGGAATGACACACACAGTGCTGTAAGCGGGATTCCTCTACTGACGTTCACGACAGTGGGGATTACAGAATTGGACCTCAATTGCTGTCGCTATTAACGCGACAGCGTTAAGGAGCTCGTGTCGCAGAAAATCCGGCGTCGACTTTGTAGCGCGATGACCTCCTAATAAAAAAGAAATTGTGGAGATACGAGGAATCGAACCCAGGTCTTTCAGACTGCGATGCGAGCGCGCGCAGAACACGATACGAAGGCTCTTGTCAGACTGAATAAAAGTGGACCTAGTGAATGCGTGCTGGCGCGTACACGAGTAATACCTTGGCAGCGCTGCAACACGCTGTCGCGTTCCACTCTTAAAAGGCGAAGCTTAAGCGTCCTCCAATTTTTACTCCACGCACAAGCACAGTGTGTCCCGTGAGATGGGTGGAACGTAGCTGTCCGAATGGGGATCGAACCACTGACTTCCTCCTTTCATTCCCTCATTCGTACTTCGATGTTCGGCTGTACCCGGGGAGTGCGATAGTTGCTGCACCTTTACTGCCCCGGTGAAACATTTCCATTCGTTTCGTACGGCGTGAGAACAGGTTGATTTTTGTTTCCTTTTTTTTTTGCGCCTGTAAGCCTGTCGGAGTTCGAAGTCGACAGGGTGAATCGGGGACAGCTCGAGTGGCATGTCAGCGGTTCTTGCCTGGGCGTGATTGGCGCGTCGTGGCGTTCTGCGACGTCCTCGGCGTACTTTTCGACCGGCCCTGCAGTGTAACGCACGGGGCGTTGCGCGGACATGTGCGTTAGTGTTCAGTCCGTAATTTCAGCATTGCAGGGTCGTAACCTTGCGTCCCTTTTGAGAATTCAGCTGCAGAATTAAAAAAAAAGACATTAATTGATGCTTCCCTTTCGGTTTTGGCGGCCACTGAATGTGACGGGACATCCCAGCAAGGGAACAACACGGTGGTTTTCATTGAGTGTACGGTGGTAGTCGAAGGCTGCGATTCAAATTCGGCCGCAGGAAGGTTCTTTAATAGGCTCCGAAATTTCGTACCGCGCGCGGCGCGTTTCTCAGGTTTTTATTTTTATTTATTCTTTTTTTTTTCATTTCAGTCTGCGGAGACCGTGGTCGAATCCGCGGTCCCGTTCTCGGCAGCCGAACGTCGCTGCGAAATCCTTCCGCACTTGATATGGCTGCCAGCGAAGCGGACGAAAATATGCGCGCAGCCTTCTTTGTTGTTGTTGTTGTTGTTTTCGGGTTCGCTTTAGTTCGCCGCGCCGCTTCCGTTTCCTTGCGAGCATAATTGGGCTAGACGAAGACAGCTCTCTCTGGTGCCCGTTCGTGGCAGGTTTTTTTTTTTTTTTTTCCCGTCATCGGCCCGCGCCCCGACGTGTTTGTGTCTCAGAGCGATCGTTGGCGGCACACGCCTCCGCCTATCTCCGCTCGCGCGCGTAACAGGTGCCGACGTCTCCGTGCTCCCTCGGTGCCGAGCCCGGGGCAGGCACCGTCGGCACCTGTTGCCGCCCGGGGAAAGTGGGGCGCATTGATCGCCGCCGCAGCCGCTACCACGCGAGCGGCGTGTTGCGGCCCTGGGTCGCGTTTTGTATTCAGGAGGGAACTCGGTGGTACAGTGGAGTGGCAGTATGTCGATGACTGTGGCGCGGCAAGGATACTTTCCTGCTGGTATAAGGACTTTAGTTAGTTAGTTAGTTAGTTAGTTAGTTAGTTAGTTAGTTAGTTAGTTAGTTAGTTAGTTAGTTAGTTAGTTGTTCGAAGTTGACGAAAGTGGACTTGCAGGGCACATGAAGTTGTGCTGGCTTAACCCGCCGCGGTGGCTCAGTGTCTAAGCCGTTCCGCTGCTGAGCCTAAGGTAGCGGCGCGGGGTCGAATCCCGGCCAAGGCGACCGCGTTCGATGGGGGCGATATGCAAAAACCTCCGTGTGCATTGCGATGTCGGTGCTCTTTAAAGAACCCCAGGTGGCTCTAGAACGCGCACTTCAAGCGGTCTGCCGCGGATAAGAGACTCGTTGGGTCAATGCTTATAAGTCGTTGGACGATTTCCTCATTCGTCCGTGCGCCTTGTATTAAGAGCAGCCGCAGTAAGTGATGGGGGACGTATATATCGGAGACTCCTTACTGGCGTCGCTTGTTCACGCTGGGCCCAGCGCGTTTTGCGATGCGACGAGCACGCGTTTGTTACGCAGTGGGCGGCGGCTGTCAAGACTACTCGTGTCTTTATTTAGCGAACTCGCGCCAGACTTTTGCGGAGAAGCCGTCGGAAAGTGCAACCGTGTCTCCCCCCGTTGCACTCTGGTGACGAACGAGTCGAAAGTAAAGGTTTGCGCGAATGCCGGTCCTGCCCATAATGCGCGGCGCGTCCGACGTCGTCTCGCCTCTTCTTCTTCCGAGTGCGCTCTTTTCTTTCCTCGCCGTCGCGTTGGTGGCGGAGTTTAATGGGCTCGCTCTTGGGGCGAGACGCTTTGTGCCCGATTTAGCTGATTTATTGCCCTTGCACTCTGAGGGGGGGGGGGGGGGGGGGGGGGGGAGACGCCTGAAGGGAGGAACGTCGTTTCCTTCGCCTTGCCAAGGGTTTTAGTAGGCAACAGCAATAGTGTAGCCGCCGATGGAGCGAGCCGCGCTGCGCAGGTTTGGGGAGGAAACGGTTCGTGACTGTTTTTTTTTTTTTTCGCTGTGCTCGATTCCGAGCCCGCTTACACTTTCGCGGCTCGGCGCGTGCTCCCCCCCAACCTCCTTCGCTCCGGTTTGCTCCGGGCGCACTGTCGCTGTCGCGCGCCGCTCAGCGGGAAAAACTGCCTTTTAGCGATTAAAAGAAGAAGAAAAGAAACGGGAGATGGACGTCACCTTTCGCAGTCTGGTGTTTCACATAATTGGACGCTTTTTATCATCTTGATTGATAATCATTGCCGCCGTTTCCTTCTGTCTCACTTTGCGCTTTAATTCACTGCTCGGCAGTTCCTTCTTCCCTCCTTCGTTGAGGGCGTCTACGTCGAGCTTGATGATAGACGAAGGCAGCGGATTTTTTGTTGTTTTTTCTGCTCCTCGTAATGGTGACAGAGCACGTTTTCGAGCAATGCGCCCGTCCTCTTTTTACTGTAATTACGGGGTACGCGCGATTTCGTCCCGAAGAAACAAAAATAGTAATATAAAGTGTAATTGAACCGATGTGTGAACTATTCTATGTCAGGTTTATGGTGTATGGTTTATCGGGTTTAACGTCCCGAATCGACGCACGCTATGAGGGACGCTGTAGTGGAGGGCTCCGGAATAATTTCGACCGCCTGGGGTTCTTTAACGTGCACTGACATCGCGCAGTACGCGGGCCTCCGGCATTTCGACTCCATCGAAATGCGACCGCCGCGGCCGGGATCGAACCCGCATCTGGAGCCGTCCATCGTACGCTGTGCCTGAGACCATCCAGTATCGGTCCTGCTCCGCTTCTCCCGCAATGCAGTGGGTGTCGGCGGCCCGTTTAAGCGTGGCGCCCCGCGCGCCTATTCGGTGATGCGAGTTGGGTGGACACCGTGGTCTTGGGCCTCGATTGAAAAGGCCGCTCTGCGAATGTGTGAGAAAATTGCCTCCGTTCACTTCACGTGTTGCCGCCGCGGTGGCTGAGTGGTTACGGCGCTCGGCTGCCGGCCCGAAAGACGCGGGTTCGATCCCGGCCGCGGCGGTCGAATTTCGATGGAGGCGAAATTCTAGAGGCCCGTGTGCTGTGCGATGTCAGTGCACGGTAAAGAACCTCAGGTGGTCGA
Source organism: Amblyomma americanum (assembly GCA_030143305.2). Taxonomy (NCBI): domain Eukaryota; kingdom Metazoa; phylum Arthropoda; class Arachnida; order Ixodida; family Ixodidae; genus Amblyomma; species Amblyomma americanum. The sequence continues at coordinate 43,317 of JARKHS020035923.1, read as the reverse complement.
AATTTCCGGAGCCCTTCAATACGGCGTCTCTCATAGCCTGAGTCGCTTTGGGACGTTAAACCTATAAACCAACCAACCAACTTCACCTTTTATTCTCCCCGAGAGCCGACTTAACGTTGTGCTGGAGTATCAGCGGTGAAATAAGCGATAACCTGTATAACCAGTGAAGATGGTGGAAATTCAGTGTGCACATGAGAACTGTATGCAACCATTGTTGCAGTTTGAAGTGTAGAAATTAAATTCGTAGAAAGCAGACGTCGCACTAGTGCGAAAACAAAACATGAATGTTAAATCCAGAACAGAAAAGGGTGTTAGCCACGGCTGGCTGTAGACAAAGGTACGTACGTGGTGGTCATTGGAAAGAAGCTTTTGTCCTCGAAGGAACTAGGCGTATGTGCGGTTGATTGGGGGGTGGAGATCGTGATGAATGAAGAACATTTACAACGACGCCAGTGCGGGTGTGGGGGCTCATGCTCTCAGGTCCTTCCGTCCCTGTCTTCTCGGGCTGTGTCGAGCGTGAGATTCCCGTAGGAGCAGTTGCTTTCGTTGTCCCCGTTTTTGCGCGATAGTTCACGAAAGAGAAACAAAAGAAAAGTGAGCTTTAAATGTTATTCGTTTCCTGCAGCGGTAGCACATGCACTGCACCTATTTCGCGCTATCCCTCAGCTGAAACTGGCAGTCAGAATATGTTAGAAAATGAAAAAAAAACAGGTATCTCTGATTTAAGTGTACATTTTATTGCATCCAAAAGGTCTGGACCCCTTCCTCCGCTCAGGGCGGTGACCCCCCGCCATCGAGGGAACGGTCCGTTGTCATGCGGTGGAGGTGTGCTGGGGCGGGTACGAGGGGAATCTGCAACGGAAGTGACCTGACCGTTTTAATGTGCAGTGCCTGTTGCGCGCGAAGGAACCCCAGGTGGTCGAAATTAATTCGTAGCCCTCCAGTACGGCGCCCTCCCTATGCTCGGGACTTTAAACCCCGCGTACCATACTATACCATAACATAACATGCGACACCCATACCATACCATGCCGTAACATGCAACACCATACCATAACACGTCACGTCATACCGTAACATGCTACACCATACCATACCACACCACACCATAGCATATACCATACCAATCTCAGCCGAGGATCCCTGGTCCACTCCTCAATTGAAGGGAAGTTGGATAATTCGTTCTATCGAATGTCTGGGAGGCTGTACCTTTATGGCCCAAGCCCTCCTGAATAACATTTATGCATTCGAGTATGAGCATGCGGAAGCTTCGGATTGCTGCCTACTACGACGCCGTTTGGCGCATACAGTTCTATCGCTGTTAAGCAAAAAAGAAAGAAAGAGAGAACAGAAACACGCGGAGTAACCATCGCGTTGGTCGCCAGCGTTCGGTGGCGCAAGGCGTGGGGAAATTGCGCACGGGCCCTGGGGTCGTGCCAGCGCGAGGGTTGCGTGGCGCGTCACGTCGCCGTCGAGACGGAGCTTCCGTGCCGCGTGGTGGAAGGAGACTTCCTGCCGCCGCACGTCGTCACGTGTGGACGGAGCGCGAGCTTCGGTCGCTGCTGTGTCACGCTCGCGCCGGGCAAGTCTGCGCCCAGTGGCAGCGGGCTCGACCATGCAACTTCGGTTTTTTCCCGTTCGTGCGATAGTAGCCTATACCTTCGACGCGGGAACTGGAGGAGGAACAAACTTTTGTCATATGACAAAGAGGGTAGGGGTATGCGTTGGGGAAGGGGGTTAGGCATAGTGCATGGGACCTTTCGGCTGCGTTAGGTGGCTTGAAGTCCATGATTTCTGTTTGACCTGGAGTGCATGTTGTTGGGCGAGTCGGTCGTACATCGTTGATTAAAGGTACTGCGCAAAATAATACAAACACAGACAAGAAGGGCACAAGGACGGGCGCAGGACCTGCGCCCGTCCTTGTGCCCTTCTCGTTCGTGTTTGTATTGTTTTGCGCAGTACTTTTACTCAACATCTGTTTGACGACCTCCAGAGCCCAACCCACTATGCGGAGTTGTACCTCCGGCTGAGGGCCACGCGGAGTGGCCTGTTGCGTACACTCGCTGATGGCTCTTCTTGTGAATTTAGCCCACCATGTGGTCGGGGCCTTTATCTCTGCCTTGCCTCATTGTTCTTTCTAGGCGCCTTCGTAACCGCTTTCGTCACATCTTTGGCACCTTCTTAGCCGCGCGACAGCCCTGTAGCACTGGTTGCGCCAATGTTGAAACCGCCGTCTTAGGCTGAGCAGTACATCGTGTAATTTCCGACGTAAATGTTTTCAGTGATTTCGTTGATCACATTCGACGCCTGAGGAAGTTTTTTTTACGAGGCTGCGATGTTTGACGACGATTTGTACGTCGGAAGTTCTCGGAACATTCGAAATAATCTAGCGCTACAATAGAGCGGTTAGCTCGACTTTTTTAAACTGTCTCGTTTGCTGTCTCGTTGCCCGATATTTTTGACTGGGAGTCGTCTGTAATCTTTGACAAACAGCTGGTGTCGATTGCTGGCTTGTTTCAAAATGTGGCAAGGTTTGCGCAGAGACGAGGACGAGGTGTTGGTGTGCGATCGAGCGTCATCTGTCTCGGGACTGCGTTAAATCAATAGGCACATCAAATCTGAACGCTACAAATAGCTTGCCGATAGCAAATGTGAAATGTAAGCAAGACGTAAAATATATAGTTTATTATTTCGCTTTTTTTAAAACGCGCTAGCGGGTAGGGTCGACTTTCAGATCATATCGCGAGCAGCATCAGCATGGCGCATAAAAGGAGGTTCATAAATAGACCTTCCCGGGCCTACGTCACCGGAGCACGTGCGACCGATTTGGTGAGCAAAACACTGTGAGGGTTCTCGTGAAGGCGCTGTGAGGGTTCTCGGATGGGGAGGTGAAAGGCGGCGGAGGATAAACGCACCAAGAGAAGTGTGAGACACGTTTCTTGACTGACGCGGCCATCTGCATTGGTGTGTTTGTTCAGTGGAACATTTGTAGAAATCTGCAAATCAGCTTCACCGCAAGGCCTGTCTTCCAACTAGAAGTTCTCGTCCCCAGAGGACACTCTCGCATTCTTTGTGGTAACGAAAAGAGGCAAGTTCCCCCTTCTGAGTAAACTCTGGAAGGTCGATAGTTTACTTCAGGATGGCTCCTAGTGATCCTTCGAACGAGTACAATGGTACAGTATAGAAAAAGGGATTGCAGTCAACCTTCTGTGGCACTGCAGTAGAGGCTAGGCAGCAAAAAAAAAATGAAATGCGCTTTTGTTCCTGTAATGGTAGTAGTGAGCTGAGCTACCTCATACTAAACTTTCTAAAAATTTTCTGCTGTACAACACCGTCGCTGCAACTTCCTCCCCCTTCACCTCCCCCCCCCTGCACCCGTAGCCAGAATAAGGAACAACCCACAGCACTGTGACAAAGGACGGTCTCAATTGAATTTCAATTCAATTCTTTATTTCCCATGTACACATGGAGAGGGTCGAGGGAAAAAAGCCAGTAAGATCTGGCTTGACGTGCCCCTCGGCCCCTACACACAGGGCAGGCAGGAAACATGAAGAGCAACATATGCATGCAATCAAGATAGGGGATGAAACAGCAATAATAATTAACAAACAAAGGAACAGAAAGAAAATATCGCAAACAAAGCGCGTCTGAGGTTACTTCAAGAACGCCATTTCATGAAAGAATTCAAAAGAAGCAGTGAAATATGCATGTTACAATCTAAAATGCAGCACATACACTCTGTATATCTTTGCGGCATACTCGGGACGCGTCTATATTTGCAGCATGAAACTTATTTAAAAAAACGGGGTAACGTGTTTCCTAGGCTGTGTGTACCATACATTGTGCGGCATGTTGGAACGTGCCGCAATTCGCTATGTCTGTGTGGGCAAGTTTGTACATTTAGCGAAAGGTGCGCCATGTCGCTCACGTGATGTATATTTTGTTTTATTTCCTTTTTGTATCTTTCAGCTGGCCTAACATGGTACATTTGAAATATCTTTACAGCACTGAGTTGGTTGAATAGATCGCATGTATCTACTTCATAACCGACGTTGAGTACTGCACGCAGGGCCTTCTTCTGTGGAATATTTATGTTATTTTTATTTGCAACTGTAGTTGTTCCCCAAACTAGGTGAGCATAGTTCACGCGGGACATAAATAGGTAGTCGTACAGGAGAAGCTTGACTTTGTATGGAAGCATGTGACGATGCCTGTTGATGATACCCTAGACTCTGCTGCAGGCAGAGTGCGACCATCCGGAATTTTCATTCATTCGAAGTATGTGTGTGTGTCGTCTTTTTTGTCGGAAAACAAGCCGTGCAGAGAAGACAGGTTTCCGAAAATGGTCAATTGTGACGTAGTACGGAGACCCAGACTCGCAGGAATCTCAACCGGAAGTACAGCGCAGGTGTTACGCGATATTGAACTATACCTAAGGTGCATTCGTGAACACTACATTGCATTCGCAGACTAGTTACGTTCGGTACTTAAGGTCATTACGTGTTGTGAATACGAAGCATCCTTTAACCTAAAGGCCTTTACCCGGAAGGCTCAAGTGCCTTCATCTAGGTCTACCATTCACCCAGGTGAAGGCCTGCCAGGTGTGTACACCTGGCAAGTTCCCCACACTCCTGTGGGCAGGTAGGCCATCTGCCACAAAGCAGGCCAGGTACGTGTAGTCGCGAGTAAAAAAAAAAATACTAGCGCAGTGACGTCACCGCAGTGGTGAAAATCGCACTGCGGGGCTGGCGCGCCGCCGTTCTTTGTGAACACACCTGGCACTTTTGTTATCGGCGTGTTCGTAACCGCAGCGCCGAGTGTTGCTATCTAGTGCCGTAGTCCTTCAATGCTTTTACGGACTGCGGTCCAGTCTACCGGTCGATCTCGATTGAAAACTCCTCTGCCGCGCTGCCGCTTTCCACGCTTGAGCGAGCATTTGAGGCTTCCCTGGAGTGTCGTGCATAGTTACACATTGTATCACAGTTTGTTGGCAGCCTACCCGAATCTGCGGCGGATGTGTCAACACTTCAGGGTGTTGTTCGCGCGCTATCACTGCGCGGCATGATTGATCGGCACGTTTAGGGTGACACGATGGCCCGAGCAGTGATTGATCTGAGGGACGAGCCGTTCACAATCTGTTCCTGCCCCCGACTTTCTCAAGTTATTGCTTCCTCATTAAGGTGATGACGAAGAAGCAACTTCCTTTTTGTATTTTGATGAATAGGAAACTTTCTACTTCTTGTTAACATAGCACCCGGTAAAGAGGATCTACCTCGAAAGAGCATCTGTTACTTGTTCTCCGAATTACGTGTCCTGCGCGATTCGATTTCGCACTCGTCATCTCCGTTGTGACTCATTAACCAGGTCGTGTTGCATCTAACCCAGGCTACTTTTATTTTTGCCTCTTGCCATTACCCCCATCATTGCTGTTCTCCATCCAATTTCCAGCTCTTTTGTTAGCCGCTTAGTTGCAGACTCGTGATTCAGCGCTGGAAAGATACAACTGTTACATAGTTTTCTCTCGGGCGGTATTGGTAAACCGACTTTTCGTAACTATAGAAACGCGCCCTACGAAATGCACTCCAGCCCATTCCCACCCACCTGGTGTGTTCCTCCCCCATGCTTCCACTGCAGTGCCAACAAAGCTCTGGAACAGAGTTGCGGCATCCACGTTATCGCGGCACAGGTGAGCGATTACGCTGAAGTAAGGCCGAGCTCCCCACAGTGGTCAGCGCTTCGTTGCGTAACCAGTGGCGTTTACGGGGGACGGCTATGCGGGGAGCCATCGCCGAGAGCGCGTCTTGGAGAAGACGAGGTTCGGGGACGGCGGGGACCGCTTGGCTACTATTTATACGTATGGGCACGTGCGGGGCGAATATAACCGTCTGTAACCAACCACCGACTGCAGTGTGGCCCAATACTGTAATGGTGGCCGAGAGAGATGGGGGGGGGGGGGGGGGGGCTGAAAGGGGGGGAGATGGGGCGCTTGCGACGTGCCTCCTGGAAATGCAGCACCCTCGCGCTGCGGCCCTCGTCTATTTATGGGCTCGGCCTGCGGAGCGCTCGTACGGCTGGCCTCCTGGTATTCTCTTTTTTTCTCTCCCTTTTCTGGTTTTGCTGTCCGGCGTACACTGCCTTTTTTTTTCTTCCGCATTGACCGTGTCCGTGCGCGCGCAGTACCCTGGCCGTTGAATATCGTTCTCGGTTCCTTCTCTCTTTTTCCTCCTTTGCAGCCGCCGGATTGTGAGGTGAAGGTTTGAAAAAAAAGAATGGAGCCCTTTGTTAAAGCGGAGTTCTTTCTTGATACGGAATGCCTGAAGACGCTTAGCACTTCAGAGCGAGCCGGTTATTCCGATCAGAGAGCAGGGCGGCAAAGTTAAAAGCGCAGTGGTCATTGCACGCTGTGTTGTGTATTATGTAAGGCCTCTCATATCCAGGGAAAATGATTTTTTTTTTCGATTTGTACACCCCGTAGAAGTCTTGCATTAAAACACGTGGCGAACTCGGGACTTCTACCCAAAAGCAGACACAGAGCCTCGCGAATTGTTTCCTTTTTCTGAAGACAAATGCAGTGAGGTGTCTGCGAAATAACAGCGCAAAAGGCAATTAGACGAGGACGAACAACACACAGCACAGAGCCCTGCCCTGAGACGTACCTCATCTAAAAACCAGCAGCTACCCAAAACGGTATGATAAAGGTATGCAGTAATCATGGGTTACAATGAGTCAAGGCAAGACTTTACGTGCGGATGAGGTCAAACCGTGTCTTTTAAAAGAGAGCCTCCGGGATGCAGGTTGCCATCTGTAAGACGAGTTTTTGGGCAAGTTGGTTGCTCAGCTTCGACATAAGTGCAGCGCGAAAAAAAAAAAAACGAACGCATCGGAAGGGGGCAGCGATTGTCCGTGTCGTGAGTGTTTTCCTTCCATTGTGTTCGTCTTTTTTTTCGCGCTGCAGTTATGTCGACGCCATCTGCAAGGCCGCGCCTGGTTTACGGCCTCGTTTAGATTTATTTGAATTGCATTAGCCTTAGGTCTCGCTCTACAGGAGGGTTCACACCGGCGAGTGGCGGAGGTCGCGCGACAGGTTTAAATCGATTTGTTACGCTCCCTCCCCGCTTTCCTGGAGTTTCGGAGACCGTAACTAATTGACCGACACCTGTCGTGCGACCTCCGCGACTCGCCGGTGTGAACCCTCCTTCAGGCTTCCGGGCTACGCGGGCAGTTCTCGGAGCTTCCTGCCCGCACAACCCCCCAGCAAGCATGCATGCACTAAAGTGCGGCGCATACCTAAGTCATTTTCCGCTGAACAGCGAAGACCCCCCCTAGGTTTGTTCACTGCGGGTCCCTGCCGGCGGCAAGAAGGCAAGAAGCACGGGTACAAAGTGTGGCAGTGGACAGGCGGCGCCGCTCGATTAGGCCCTGCGTTGCTACCCCAGCGGAATCATGCGGGCCCGCGAAGAGGTTTGCGAGGGGCCCTTTCGTTCGCAGGCATTCATGCCCTGCGCAGCAGCGTTTGTGGTGTTCGTTCCCTGACTTGCGCGTCGCGGTATCCGCCATCACCGGTGTTGTGACAGCCGGCACTAAAGCGATTTAGCCATGGTGCGCTGTCAGTTACTGAAATGGACACCTGCTTTAAGAAGCGGCACGCAGGTGCGGCGGCGACACGCCGGACGCACGCGCGAGGTGGGAAGGGAGAGAACATCACCCGGAGAGCGTCAGGGCACTCGTGTGGAGAGGGTGTTCGGAATGTTTTTTTTTATGTATCTCTTTCTTTTAGCAAAGCCCTGGGTTAGAGGTTGCGCCAACTCTGGATTTTATTGGCTTATCGAAGCCTGGGGCAAACATATGCAAAGCCATCAAACGGCAGTCTAGGTAGAGGCTCCGCGTTTATCACGTAATTTTACAGCACCTAGGCTGCTGTTTAACTGTTTAAGTAAACCCTCTTCAACTGTTTCTCTGTGTGAGATCATTTTTAATTTATTTATTGAATTTGTCTGTGTGGCTTTCTGTAACTTGCAGTTTTAACTTCTGCAAATTCTGTAAATATACTCCATCATCTGCATCATCGGTCGCCTCCTTCCTCACCACATCCGAATCACCACGATTGGAGAGGTCTGAGCCCCTCCGAAGAAAGGGAACGAACCGATCTTAACTTTGCTCCATCGCTGCGTTAAAAGCGGTACGTGTCGTGGCTTCCATGACATGAAAAGGATGTTTTAGCAGTTGCTTAGCAGTAGCATCTGGACCGGGCTGTTCTAAAGGGGTCACAATTCATCTTTGGTACTAGGCGCGAACACACACAGAACACAAGGAAGGAAACGGGCCAAAGCGCGGGACAAAAAACGGGAGGCGCTTTGTCCCGTTTCCGTTTCCTTCCTTGTGTTCTGTGTGTGTTCGTGCCTAGTACCAAAGATGAATTGTGACCAACTCGCCCAAGAAGACGTTCTTTTAGGGTCTCGTTGGTTTCGCTGGACGAATTTTTTTTTTTTTTCTGCAAGCGTGAGCGAGTGGCCATCGATATTGCTCCGTCCTAGTCACGTGACACCGATGGCGCATGCAGGGTGCTTGAGGAGGGAGATTGGCTGGCCGACCGAGTTCAGGAAGCTTTTGCCAGGACAAAAATATCACCCGCGACTTTTAAGAAAGCGTCAAACAGTCAAGACCTGCGTCTTTTTTTTGGGCTTTTGCAGCGCAATCGTTCTTGAACGGAGCTGTGGAAAGTTGTGGAGCCCCTGCTTGTTCTACGCCGTGGGCAGGCAACCTTGGAAGAGGGGCTTAGCGTAAACCTGCAGATTGTGCGGGGAACCTGTAGGCCTTGTCTTATATATATATCACAGCTAGCTGGATGCGATGCTGCACAGAAGGCAGACATTTCCTTCGCGAAAGAGCTGAGAAGGACCTTGTCATCTGCTAGGCACCGTTATAGCACTAACTCGCATGTCCAGGAAAAACACAAGCGTGCACAGGAACGCGCCAACCAGTCAGAATGATGGTGCATCGATCATCTAGGTAGCAAGAGTAAAGCAGTGAAGGCACTTGAAGCAGCAATTGGTGATCTGGCTACACAATGTATAGATAACTGTGCAGATAAAGCAGAAGCCGGAAATGGCCTAGCCTACATTGCGGGTCCAGTTAACCCCACGAGAGAAGCGACCAAGCACCGCAGCGGTGGCCCAGTGGTCTGAGCATCCGCCTCGCATGCGGGAGGTGCGGGGTTCGATCCCCAGTGCCGCCGGGTACCCACCGGTGATACAAGTGGGTACAATCTTTCCCCTAGTCTGGTGCTCGGCTTATTCAGGGTGGAATGTTTGGGAAATGGGTTTTCGATCCCACCTTGACTAGAAGAAAAATGTTTTGTGCCACAGATGCCCTAGCGCCATAGCAATCCGTCATTATCGTCAGGATCGTTGAAAGCCGGCGAAGATTAAGACAAAGCTCCAGGAGCTGCCTTCAACTTTTCATGCAGTTTTATTATCTTCTCTTTTTCGTGAAGGGCACTAAAAATTTCATGTACAGTTACAAGCGCATCGCAGTGGATCCTGAGAATTTCTCTAAAGAGTCCTTTAAACTGAATCATCCTGAACTCTCTGTTGGAAGCACGCGCGAATCCTTCTGTAGGTTTCTTTACTGACGAACTACTTCATTCTCACTTTCTCAGTCTTTCTTTCGATCGCTCATTCGTTCACCCAACACTCATGAACCCCTCGCTCGCTCACTCCCGGCGTTGACTGGCGTGACGAACCGCAACGCCGACGTCATTCTGTCGTGTTTTGCGAATCGAGGGCATGTTCCTCCTCCGTGTTTCCCTGGCCCGCCAGCGGGAGTAGCCGTCCCGCGCTGGTGCCGCCCGCGCACCCGACATTTCGAAAAAAGAAGTTCCTCGTTGTCCCGCCCGCGTGTGTCACAATCGTCGAGCTCCGTCCGTGGCGTCATCGCTGCGACGTCTCCGGTCGCGGCGGCGGGGGAAGGAGCACTCCGCTTCCGCGGGTCCCTTCCGTCGTCGTGTTTCGGCGTTTTCCGCCTTTCAGAAACGCGACCAGGGCCTTCTCCTTTGCGTGCGCGCGGTAGCGCCCGCTCGCTCGGCAGCCGGGGTTGCGCAGTTGGACGCCGCCGAAACGACGACGTCGCGGCTTGCGCGAAGCATCGCCTTTCTCTCCGCTTCCTTTTCTCTTTTCTTTTTTCTTCACCCTTCCTTGGCGGCGTACTGTGTGCTCGCGCTTTCTATATTTGGGACAGCGGTGGCTCGGCCGGCGTTGGCTCGTGCTCTGTGCGCGTGCCGTCCGTGCGTCACCTTCGGGCTCTCTCTGTCGACTATACGGGGCGCCCACTTCACCCCCGTCCTCCTCCCCTCCGCTTCTACCGTGCCAAGGAGTTGGGGGAAGGGGGGGAAACAACCGCCCAAGCATGGAAGAGGGGTAGGGGGGTGCGGCCCTGTCGTTTCCGGCACTTGTCACATACCGCACACGCCACGCCGCCGCGGGGGCAAAAAATGTTCCTCGAACCGGGCTCACCAAGGGCATTGTCTCGTCTGACCGAGCCGTTGAATGGGGGTCGAACGTCGACCCCTCCCTTCCGCTTTGTCTTCTTCTCTGGCTGTCAATTCACCAAAATGCGTTCGGGATGCAACGTGTTCGGTAGTTCTTGAAAACTGGACAGGGAACCTACCTTGGCCGTCGTCTCCCAGAGGGAAGTCGAATAAAAAAAAAGCAAACAGAGTTGGGCCGCATTATGAAAGTTGTGTACGTTTGGAATTGGTTCTCTCGCTAGTCAGTGGACAGCTTGCAGAAGTGCAGGAAAGCTGACTTACAGGAAGGTTTCCTCCGACCAAAAAGCCTCGTTCACAGATAGCGTTTTCACTTCTTGCTCTGCTGACTGAAGGCGTTAGCGCGAAGGGAGATGAGTCAGTCGCCCGCCACTGTGTCCTTCTGGGAAATAGTGAGCGGGCTGCCCCCCCCCCCCCCCCAATCTGCGTGAAGCTGAAGCCCCGACAATCACAACCAGGTTTTGAGATAGTGTACAGGAAAGTTGTCAAAAGATTACAATGATGCATTCCCTTGACAAATTATACATATTCCAACTAGCCCAACATCTAACTCTTCCCTTGACCAGTAGCTGTCTCGACCCGCTCCTCGCGTTAGCACCCCTGCTCTGCTGTGTCCTTTCAACAACTTCCCTCTCATACCGATAAATGACAATCTCCCCCCCCCCCCCCCCCCTGCTTTTTCGAACAAGAATGACCGATTGCGGTGTGCAAGTTGTCAAAAGTGTCTGACGGAATGATAGCTAACGACACATCAACTGCGCGAACATCTGAGCGTGGCTCTTGATGTGCTTCGCACATGTAGTGGGAAAGTAAAAGGTCGGACGTTGAGCCTTGTAGGAGCGCTCCTTTTTTGTACGATCTCTCTTCGTACTACGTTCGTGTCGCGCGTAATATGTAAGGGTTTTTCGTCAGTATTCACTGCGTAGCTCGATCAGCTAAGATCGCTCCGTTTGCAACGATTCTGCGTTTTTTTTCTCCCCTGTTTGGTTGTTGATGATACATGTTCTCGCTCCTCGCATTTTACGGGCTGTACAACTGTGTGACCAGAAGCTGCCAAGTAATTAATGTACCCTACTATTCGCAGCACCGTGCTCAGGCGATCGGTTAGTGTGTTTTTCATTCATTACTCTGTCTCTCTTTTTTTTTTTGCATGTTATACCTTCCAGTTCCGTGGGTTTGCAACATGTTGGCTGCATTGAGGCGTGCTTGGGCGGGTTTTCTCAAGTTACGCGCGTTGCATTACTGGGCAGTGAGCTTTCTTTAGTTTATTATTGTGATTTTTCTTTTTTCTCCTTGTTTTTTCTTTACTTTTGCTGAGCGAAGAGCGAAAGCTGCCCCCCCCTCATGTGGTGGGCATCCCCACTGAACAGCTAAGCCTGACAGTGAAGAATCATGCCTGGATACCTAACGTCGTTTGTTTATTCGTTTGTATTTTTTGTTTCTTACTTTCTTTATTTCAATAACCTTAGCTTCCGCGACCGTCAGATCTCGAGACGTACTTGTGGTGCATCATCGAACTTCCACTTAGTGACAGCGCTTGCGCGTCCTCTTGGCAGCGAGGTCTACGGAGTTTTGGAAGCCTGTTGCGTCATGGGTAGGGCGGCGAATGGGGGCGTCTCATTCATGCATAAGCGACCGTGTGGTCGATTGCGTGGTCGGTTGGCCCTGCTTCTGCGTAAACTGATCGCTTGCCCCCTGATAGCTCTCCGCCTGGTTGCGGGGGCGCGCTTTGCCGTAGGCTCGTAGTGTTCCTGTACATGCCATATACGCTCGCTCCCTCGTGCTTCCGTCGCCTCTTCTGTCATGGTGTCCGTGGTGTTGTAATGCGCAGACATTGTCGGTGTACGAACAAAACGGAGGCTGCGTTCTCATGTCGCCACCATGCATGCGGGCTCTTCTCATTGGCCGGTGGCTGATCCAGGTAGCGCGAAATATGACGGAAGCGTTTGCATACGAAGGACAGAACCGCCGCCGATCTATTGCGGGCAATGTTTGCACTGCTCGAGCACTGTTAGACCATTCACGGGCACAGTGCTGTGCGTAAGAACGGCGTTTGTGTGGCGCTGCAGTATCCGCGTTTACATGAATGCGACAGAAGTTGACTCCAGTCCACTTTTTGAGTTAGAGGGCAGGTTTTGAGAAGGAGAAGCGTGACTTTTCCTGTGCCCTTTTCCTCGACGTTCTTGCACTTTCCCTCAAAAAGGGGACTGGAGTCGGCTTCTATCGCATTCATGTAAACGCGGAAAGTGGAAGCTGCTGTAACGCGTGAGAGTAACAGCACGCTTGTGGGAGACGTCGCCTCGCGCTTGGTAAAGTTTCCGCTGCAGTGCTACACAAAGTTTCTTCCCGAGTACTACAGTCGTCGGGAACAAACAATTGGATGCGCCGCGTCGGTTGAGGGTTGGCAGAACAGGCTGAGCCCGACTGTGCCTTTTAGCCCAGTCGATCCCGCTGGCGCCAGAGGCGGGGATTGTAGAAGGGGAAAGAGGACCGCACCTGCAGCAAGTTTTGATCGCAATTCCGGCGGTCCGCTGCAGCAGTGCGGGACATTGCGAAGGTCTTGGGGCACGCGCTCACCTGCATACCTGAGGTCACACACGCGCACGGTGGCTGCTCTGGGCCACCATTAGGGCCCCGTCGAAATGCGGCCGCTCCGGCGCACCGCTGCCGCCGCTGGATGAGCAGCAACGGGACGCCTTTAATTAGCCCCCCTCCACAGCCACCCCCCCCCCCCCCCCCCCACTTCCCGGCGGCTCTCCTTTAGACTCGTTTTGCGCAAGGAGCGCGGGTTCCGAGCGGTAGCCTCGTGCTTGGCGGCTCTTTGTTTCGGCATTAAGCGCACCATTCCGTCGTTTTCTTTTTTCTATTTCTTTACCGACGGTCGGTACGTCTTGGCGCGTGAGTTATCCCCGTTGCCCGCTGTGTGTTGTTCGTTGCGCGCGGGTTTTTTTTTTTTTTTAATGCGCAATCGCATTCTGTGGTTTCGCAGGCCAGGTTTTCGCGCACCCAATTTCGTGTTCCAACTGCAGAGCTCAGTTGCTTAACGTAAAGGACACCCATGTCTCTGTGGGAGGATGATGTGTTATCCATATTAACCAGGTGAGTCTGGAACAGGAAGAAGTAGTAGACGAAGGCGATAGTTACGTGGAAGCTGAGATAAAGAGCAGAGCAGAGCCATAATCCATCACTCATTGTCGGCGCAGTTGGTGGGAATGCATTTGTGCAGCAGTATAACACCAAGCATTTCGCGGGTACCCCTGAGGTTTCTCTTTTTTTTAACACCCAGCCAAGGGAGCGGGGAAACCCCCCACTCTCCCCTAAAACCCACCCCTGTGCATCCAATAAAGTTTTTACCCACGGTGGAAGAATAGTCTATCCTAAACCGTATCGGGGAACCCCTTTTCCGTGATCTGTACCGAAACATGCACACTGTACCATCTGGCTGTCGTTATGTGCTCAGTAGCCTCTGCTCTCCTTCCTTTCCGCCCGTCACCCACCACCACACTCTCTGCTACTGCTGCCTCTGCAAAGGAATGGGGCAAAACCGAAGCGAAAGACAGAAAAAAAAAGAAGAAAAAACTGCCGTTTCGCAACCCGCGACAGGCGCACGCGCTACAGGGCTGCCGCCGCGACCGGCTCGTATCGCGGCGCCCACCTCGCTGTACGCGCGCCACGCACATTGCGTCACCCGTGTGCGCCGCGTACAACGCGACCGCGGCCCCCCTGGCAACTACAGCAGCAGCGCGGCATCAGAGACGCGTGTGCAGGGAGACGCAGGCTGCCTCACGGGGGTGATGGCAGCGGAACGTCTATATTTGGAGCGGCGTGTACGCTTCGCGACCGCCGGCAGGAGGAGGATGAGGCACATCGGGGCTGTACGGCGCGCCGCTTTTCTAATTGTTTTGTTCGCGCGGGCTACGGCCGCGGCTTTTGCTGGGGCTTGCTTGCTCCGTGGCTCGCGTAGCAGCCGGTCTCTCTGCGTTTTGTCCCCCCTTTCTTTCTCTCTCTCTTTCGTTTCTCACTCGGGTGTATATCGCTCTTCGTGATTTGATTTATCGCGCGTGGGTTATTTCCGGAATCGCGATGCCGGCGGCGGCTATTTGCCGTGTTCGTATAGCGCGGTTTGCCCCGCGAACGAAACTGGAGGAGGAGGAGGAGCTCTCTGGGAATAGAAGGAACGTCTCCCACCCTCTTCCTTGGGCGCGGAGGAAAACCGTGGGCGCAAGGAGTTTAACCCCGAAACGCGGATCTCGTTTTTTTGCGGGCCCTATAAAGTGCATTCGCGCGCAGGAAGAGACGAGAGCAGAGCAGCGGCACACGACCCGGGGAGTTTCTCCGCGCGTTTTCCCTCTCCTTTCGCTCTGAAGCGCCGGCGCTGTTAAAATTGTTGACTGGGTTCGGAATTCGTTTAACTCGTCGGCCGCCTGCTCGTACTGCATGGAAGACTCACGCAATAGACGTGATAGCTTTATTTTACTATATGGAGAGGGAATTACTGCGTTCTGCTTGCACCTTCGGGCGCTCCTTCTAGTTAACGAGCGGGAAAATATATATAGAGAGAGAGAGCTACCGAAAAGCATGGCTGTATGAGTGGTGGATGGGGCAGATAGGAGGAAAATTGTTTTTTTTTTTTTGAGGAGGAGAGGAAATGGCGCATGTAACTGCCTCGCATCTCGGTGGAGGCCTCAACCGCGGCGTAAGGGTGCAGGGTTCCGGAATAATTTCGGCCACCTGGATCTTTAACGTGCGCTGACATCGCACAGCACACGGGCGCCTTTTGCGTAGTGGGATAGCATTAGAAGCCCCGTGGGGCCAACATGCGTCGTCGGTCGTATAATTCGCCCATTGGCTGAAAGAAAGCGATGACGTCAGACCGGAGCCGTCCCAGGTTGGTGCGTCACCAGGCGTGAGCGTTCCCATTGGCTGGAGGGAATGACGTCACTTCCGCTAAAAGCATCAACAGCTGTTAATGCTGTCGCTTAGCCAACACATAATGTAAACGTGTGCCCCTGTGAATTTTTTTTTTCGGTTTTGACAGCGGTTTTGTGAACACCTGTGCTGCTCCTGCCTGTTGAGTGACAAGTCCGCAGCGTGGCGTTTGTGGTTGTGGCGGTTTACCATGCTCGAAGTGCTTCTAGCACCGTGGTTGTAATTGGGGTCATCACCGGTCGCACCGTTTGTAACAGGCGCGTCACGTATTACCGTGTTGGGCGCGGTAGGGAAGCAGAAGAATAAATGCGACCCACGTTCTAGGGGCCCCTGGTGGTAGGTGTAGAAAAATCGGCACAGAAAAAAAGACTGTGCCAAGGACAAAATGAGCGTTTCTCCTGTTTTCTCATTCTCGTGGAGAGCACCCGTGTCAGCGACCGCGTTATTTGCTCCTTGGCTTTCTGTACTGCCACGTGGCTGTGACTAGCTTCGGATCTGCAGCAGTGATGTCGCCTTGAACGCGTCGGATTTGGGAGGTTCAAGTAGTAGACACTCGAAAAGCTGAGTAGCTGTTCAGCTAGTCTGAAATGACCCTTACATCCCAAAAGCGTCATAGGAACCATATTCGCGAAGTTAAACCCATGAGGAGAGTACGTGGGTGTTTGAGAACCGAAACACCCTCGACATACTGAACAGCTGCTGCAATGGTGTGTTGTAATACTTATACGCTCATTAAGGGTAATTATTTTACATGCGTGCTGCGGTTAGCGCTTTGTCGTTAAGTAATGCGCCGTGATGCACAACTCCAAATGCGCAACGCGTTGGCCTTGCAGGGAAGCCTAGAGTGTAGATGGGGCAGCTAAATGCGCAGCTTTTCGGTACCGCGTGCACAGACGGGTTCGGCCACGTGTTGTGTGGTGCAAGCCACGCGAAGCACAAATGTACGAGTGGCGGCAACCTTTAGTCGGAAAAAGGATAACAGCGTTCCTTGGCTACCATATATGGGGTTTGACCCGCTCTACCTTGGGTTAATCCGACAACGAGCCACCATAGCCCAGAAGAAGAAAGCTCACATTCTTGATAAAAATAAAATGTTCGGTATTTTCCTATTAGTCTAGCAACTTCAAAATCACGAGGGCTGCATTACGTGTAGATGTGAGCACTATCTTTTAGCAGAGTATGATAGCGAAGAGGCTGATTGCGGTCAACTCGGTACTTTTCTCAACTTGTTTAGTTTAGTTAGTTAGGGGGTTTAACGTCCCAAAGCGACTCAGGCTATGAGAGGACGCCGTAGTGGAGGGCTCCGGAAATTTCGACCACCTGGGGTTCTTTAACGTGCACTGACATCGCACAGTACACGGGCCTCTAGAATTTCGCCTCCATCGAAATTCGACCGCCGCGGCCGGGATCGAACCCGCGTCTTTCGGGCCGGCAGCCGAGCGCCATAACCACTCGGCCACCGCGGCGGCCTTTTCTCAACTTGTAACTGGGTGTAAAGTAGTTGACGTCTTCTGAAGCTGCCTTACATATTTATTGCTTCCGCTTCTTTCGCTTTCATTCCTTCCTCCTTCTCTCTCTTCGTAACTTATTTTTCTTTCTCCTTTTTTGTGGTACCACTGCCTGTCTGTGCTATAAGGCGCCCGGTGGGCGGAAGGCACCCGTGGCTTTTGGAGAGAGAGAGAGGGGGGGGGGGTGCCTCGCCGGAGGCAGGCGTGAAATGCGCGTTGGCTCGTGCGTCGTGGGCGGTTGGCCCGCTTTCTCCGGCCCCGCATGCACTGCTGCGCGCTTTGACCGTGGACGGGGTTACCTTCGCCTTACGTGCCTCGTCTCTCTCTACCCGTTTTCTCGGCGTGCTCGATTCTGGCAGTGGCGAAATCAAGGGCCCGTATTATAGTTTGCGCGTTTAAAAAAAATTATACAGTCCAACCTCGTTGTAACGAAACGGTTTATAACGGAAATAATGGATATAATGAAGGAATGACGGTTCCCCCTTGGGAGCTCAGCCGACGCGGGCTATAACGAAGCTACGGCTATAACGAAGTAATCGCCGGGCCCCTTGAACTTCGTTAAAACGAGGTTCAGCTGTGTCCGGAAGTTGGCGAAGAGACTTTCAGCCCGAACTTTAATATCTTTTATATCATCGGTAGTGTTTCACACGTAGCGTTTTTTTTTTCTTTTTTGCTAACTCGGTAGCTCTCTGTACATCCTTGTAGAGGTGTTCTAGTCGGCACTGTCCGCGGACTGCCGTTCCCGGTCTCGTTAGCTTTTCGTTTCTGCATCATTAACGCCTCCTAGAAACGCTAATATTACGAAAAGCATTGGTCCTGTTCGGTTCCTGTTAAGAATAATGCTGTTCAGTTATTCCCTTGGCCTACAGTGATGCGTAACTGGCCGTTTTTGTGTGTTTCCCGAGCCGCTCGATTTTACTACACTGTGGTCGTCGCTGTTGCCTGTCGCGGTGCCTTAGTAGCTACGGAATTCGGCCGCTGAGCAAGTTCGCGGGCTTGCCTACCTGCCGCGGCGGTCGCATTTCGGCAGGACCAAAATGCGAAAGCGTGTATGTACGGATATGATCTGGATGCAAGCTGATGAACCTTGGGTGCTCTAAATTCATCCATAGTCCTTCATTGCAAAGTACAAATGCGTCAACTGTATCAGTCATCATCGCCGAAGGCGCCTCTTTATTCTTGTAGGTCGCTGTTCCTTGTCTGCTTTCTCTCTCTCTCTCTTCCTGCCGTTTCCTTTTTTTTTTTTGCTTTCCGTGACCGGTCGTTGTGCAGCGCCGTGCCTGTCGCAAGTGACGTCTTTTTTTTTCTTTGTTCACCGACTGCGTCGCGCTCCGAGCATGACCCGTGTTGCGACAGCGTCGCGCGAGGCATCAGCCACGCACGCTGTCGCGTATGTACCCTCCTTTGCTTCCGGCGCTCGCCTCGGGTTCTTTTCGGATGGACCCCTTTCACCCTCCGTGTCTCCGTTTTTTCTCTCCGCTGCGGCATCGCCGGAAGAGGCCGGGCTGTGCGCCGCAGTCGACGAGGAGTTGTCTCCGCGAGGAAGGAAGCAGCAGCAGCGGAGCTGGCGCCAGTTTCTGCCGCCTCGCGCTAGCACACGCACGCACGACACAGCGGCGTATAGCTCCGCGCTTCGGCCGGCCTAGCGAGGCAGTCGCTCGTGCGCTCGTCGTAATTTATGGCGGTTCGCGGCGTTTCCCTGTCTTCACGGCCGCTTTGTGTCACTCCCGAGAGGGTGACTGGTTTTATATGTTGTTTTTGTTTCCCCCTCTTATTCACCCAACTCCGATCTGCTTCTTCTCTACCCCTCGTATGCTGCTTTCCTGTAGCCGGCTTGTTTTCAAGCTTGCGTCCGTGGTGGGCGAGGGAGGGGCCGCATCCCTCTTGCGTCTCGTCACCACTGCTCTCAACTGGTTCGCGTCGGGGACGAGAGTGAAACCGTTCCTTCCTCATCTTCCTCCCTCTCTCTTCTTGCTTGCGCTCTCGCGCGTCCGTTGGCGCTTCCAGCGAGCGCTCCCTTGCCGCTGCCGCCGCCTCCTCCTTGCTCCCGGGCCTCTCCGCCCCCATCCCAGTCGGTGCGTCGCTGCTGCCCGCGATGTGCTGCGCTGGCATCCCCTTCGAAATGCGTGCCGTTTTCCCTCGTCTCGCTTGCTTTCTCTAATTTGCTTGCTCACCACCCCGTGGAGTGCGAGCGTAGTGTTGTTCGGCTCTGCGAAACCCGCCAGCCTTGGGGCGAAGAGAGGTGGAAAGTTGCGCTGGCTCCAAATGCAAAAGACTGGCGTGCGCGGGAACGCAGCAGCTCCTCCGCGGGTACCGCACGCGCGACCTTCCTCCCTGAGCATCCAACTTGGCCGGGTGTTTCGGTTCCGAGGCGTGTTCCTACGTGCCCGGAGGCTGCTGGGCTGTGCGCGGGCGTTGGACTGACGCTAAACGAGGCGGTCGTTTTTTTGTTGTTGTTGTTTTTGTGTGTGTGTGCACGGACGTGTGGGGCCCTCTGACTTTGACGCCGTCGTTCATCAGCGTCGCCAAGCGCGCAGGACACGCGCCCAGCTGTCTCGAGGAGCGAGCTCGGGTTGGAAGGATGCGAATAAAATTGGAGGACGCTTAAGCCTCGCCTTTAAGAGCAGGACGCGACAGCGTGTTGCAGCGTAGCCAAGGATTTCACGGAACGCCATCGTTCTTCGGTGCGACCCCTTGCCCGGACGATTTAAGGAAAGGAAACATAACTTGATGGACACCCGAACCGCGCCGTAAGGCAAGGAAAATGAAATGAAAATTGGTTTTAAGGAAAGGAAATGACGCCTGTCTCACAATTCTCGCTGGACACCCGTACCGCGCCGTAAGGGAAGGAAAATCCCTTTCCTTACGGCGCGGTTCAGGTGTCCACCGAGATGCGCCATTTTTCGCTCACGCCAAAGACGCCGACGACACCGGCTTTTCTGCGACACGAGCTCCTTAACGCTGTCGGGATAAAGTGGACGGGTTGGGGACGGTAGACGAAGCTTAACGGCCTTAACGGTGCAGACTAAACTGCACCGGAAAACTCGTAAGCTCAGATCCTCACGGGCTGGCGAAACATGTTCCCTTTAAGCGTAGTGACGAATGTATGTGAAACGCCGCTGATCGACTTTGTGGCCATGTTGCGATTCGCTCGTTTGACGGGGATAGAGTTTATTAGCGAAGCAAGCATTGCTTTTATTGACGCATGGAACTAGCACATTGGTTCACTTTCAGCTGCCACCCATGATGAGCTCGGCGGTGGTAGTCAAAATATTTGACGACTGCATTTAACTTTCATTTTAATGTGGTACTTGCCCTTCCTTTACGTTGATCGCAATTTTCGTGCTCCTACTGCATTCGAATCCCGGTGAGTATACCTCGAAAGGAACGGAATTTATTTTTTTTTATTTTCGAATTGTGTGAAGTGTAAGGAGCCCATCCACGAGAAACTCCGGCGTTTTAATGCGAAAGCATTACTTGCCCCATTACGAGAGAAAGCCGGGGCGTGTGTGTGTTAGTGTGTGTACTCGCAGATGGTACAGAAAATCCCAGCGATGACGCAAGACAAATTGGGTGACGTCATCAAGCGGCCGTATGTGACGACGCATCCAGCAAGCCGAGTACCGCCATTTCAGACAGTCTAAACGTGGCGCCAGTTTTCCCGACAACATTCGTACAAAAATATGACGCAACCGTTTGTCGTGCAGCGTTGCGGGTGGTGTCATACGATTTCTAGTTGTATATAGCTACATGTGCTAGTCAAGTTGGAGGCTAGCTTGCGACAGGGATTCAAACTGACGTCATATGCACCTTCAGTTGTATGCCTTCCCAGACTCATTTACCTCTTCCTTTGAGGCACAGTTGAGGTGTCCGCCGAGATGTGAGACAGTTACTGCGCCATTAGCTTTCTTCAAAAACCAATTTTTCATCAAAATTTTGACGCGGGCGTTCGTCGTACAGCGTTTCGGGTGGTGGTGTCGTGCGTGTGTGCGGATGGGTGTCGGTGCACGCAGGGAGAGTAATAGTTTCGCATTCCCACGCGTGAGCAGTCTTAATGTTTCTGTCGATTATTTTTTTGTCTCTGCTCACTTTACCGAAACTTTCACGGTATGTTGTGCGCAGTTTCCTGATCCTTTGTGTCCAGTTTCGCAGCCGGCCGGCATTTTGTTTTGTCGCAAATTAATTTCACATTTCCCCGTTTCGTTCCCTCAATCGAGGCGATTTCTGCGGGCAACTTTTGCATGTGTGACGTCACCGAACACACGGCCGTCAATATTCGCTCTGCGTTTGATAAAGGAAAAAATTTCTAGCTTGATTTAAGTGGTGATTGCAGCTGTTAATTACGATCGATGCGCCTGCAGGAAGTTTTCTGGTAGTATACGCGTGACGTTATACTTCGGTCTATCGTGACGCCATACTTTGGTCAAAACCTAGTTTTTGTATCGTGGTATTTTTCCTGTTTTATAAGTTTTTTTTTTCGTTGTCCGGGGTCCAGATAGTCAACTCATGCGATAGTCAACTCAAAATGTTCGCAAATCCTCCGGAGTTGCGTATTAGTACACATGACGAGTGACGTAATTATGAGGTGTGCTTAAGTGCTTCCTAGTGTCGTACACAAGCTCCCGCGAGACTGACTTCATTTACTCTTTAAGACCGGCCTCGCTTCGTGGGTCTAAGTAATGCCCAGTGCTCTGCTCTGGATATGTGCAGTCCGGAACTGCTTGCGTGTCTCGCTGGTGCGGTTTTTTTTTTTTTTCACTCCCAGAATGAGGGGGCATGATGGTACAACATGCCCAACGTCATTTTTTTCTTGTTTCAACCCCCCCCCCCCCCCCCCTTTTGCCTCCCGCGCGTATCTGTGTGGCACGGCTCTTCATCTAGATGCTCGTTTTCGAAAGGAAAAAAAAAAGCGTAATCTTTTTTTTTTCTTTTCCCATCACTTTCTACTCGGCTGCTCGCTTCCTGCTCCCCTCCAGCGAAATCTCTCCCTCTGCCCGGGGACCACCGTTAATTTCTTATGCGAGATGGGCGAGCCCGGGTGAGGCGTTTATTTCGGGACGCCAGCGTCGATCGAGGAAGGAGTGTGCTAAGCCCCCCTGTCTATTTCAACTCTTTCTTGCTCGGCTGGCTTTCGCCCTTTTCATTTTATTACTTTATCTTCCTCCCTCTTCAATTTATTTTTTGCCCGCCTCCCGTCGTGCCACGCGAGCACTGCGGGCAGCGACGTTGATGGAGGATGGATCATGTGCGTAGGCGAGACGATGTAGCGCGGGCGAACGCGGCTCGAAGAAAACGGCTGAAGTACTTAACCCCGTCAGCGCCACGTGTGTGCGGAGGAACCGTAGAAAGAAGTAAAGGCGGAAGAAGAAAGGGGGGGGGGGCGGGGGGGGGGGGGGGAAGAGAGCTTCTTTTTGCGCTTGCTTGAGAGCTTGCGTGTTTGTTCGTAGTTTTGTTTAGTTTTATTTCCCTCTCCGGGACGGTTTGGAATCGCGCGAGTCGAAACGATTCCGGCCGGAACCGTCTCCGACCCCCCCGTCACTCCCCTCCCCCGCTTTTCCTGCTGTTGCTCTTTCTTGCTCTTGGCATCGTGTTTATTTGGGATCGATAGCTGGCGCGAGTGCGCCTTGTTACTTTGTGGCGCGTTTGCGGCCCGACCACCCCCTCTTCTTCGCACCTTGCGTCCTTCCTTTCTGCCACTCGTGGTTTCCGTTATTCGCATTGTTTTCTCTTTCTTTCGCTCTTTGAGAGCTGGAAGGCTTAGTGGCTTTGTCGGCGTCAGTGTGTATGTGCACCGCGCGTGTCACATTGTCGCTGCTCGCAGTGTATGTAACGCGGCGTGCGCAGTGATGCCGTACCGTGCAATTTATTATACCCTTCCTCTCTGGTCGAATTTTTATCGAAGCTCCCTCTACACGTTTAGCTCTAGTTAATAAGTAAATTATTTTAAATAGCTTGCTTACAGATTTATTATTTGGTCAAGTGTTTAGGGGAATCCCCTAAGGTGGAGTAGCCGTATGGCTGCGCTTGGGCGGTGGCCAATGAGTAATTACTCCCTTATTAGATTTATTATTTCAACCTACAGTCATTTCGAATGTGCAAGGGTGTCCCACAATGGCTCGAAGACGAATAAAACTGGCTCATGTTTCCGGTATCAAACTGAAGTTGCATTGTTGGTGGTCTCGACGTAAAGTAGATTTTCTCAAAAGTAAATGCGCACTTCCCGCACTGTTGTTACGTGTGTCACCGTCCTTACAGCGTGCTCCGTTCCAGTGTGAAGGGAATGGTTAGCTGAGGAGTTCTGCAGTCTGCCCCGCTTTCAGTAAATGGTTATTCGATCACTCACTCTGCCGACAAGTGCCCCCCTCATTGCTTTGCAGAGTTAACGTTTCCCCGCGGAGGGCATTGTTCGGACTCTGCCCGTCGAGTGCATGGGTGTCTTCAAAGCGCCCGCATTTACAGGGGCTTGGCGTGTCTGACCGAGTTTTGTTGGTGGTCATGCTCTAGTGTGTAGCGTGAACCAAGGGATCCGTAAATAAAAACTCGTGTTTCCTGCAAGAATCAAACAGCTGCACTGTTTGCGGTCCTCTGTAAACAAGCTTCTAAGTTAATTTATCGGGACTTGTACTCCGTTTCATACATCAGGCGCAGCGCTGTCGGAGCTAGCGCTCTTGTTTGCGCTGCTTGCATCCGCGACCAAAAAGTAGTGCGTGCCTTGTGGTGAGCGAATTGTGGATGATTTGTCTGCAGCCTTATTATATGATACATTTGTCACGATCTTGATTAAATGCACTGTTATTTCCGACGACACGCAGTCGCTTTCTCGTGACTTAGACCACAAGGACATAAAACATGCGCAGAGTAACACCCCTCCCTTCATTTTTCCATGCGGACTACATCCGTACCTTTCGTAGCGTTGCGCCTGACGTATGAAAATGGAGCGTAAGTATTGTCGAGTTGAAGCCTATTATACTTTTCAACTGCCTGTGGTACGTGAAGCCACCCCCCCCCCCCCCTCCCTTAAAATTAAATAAATAAGCACGCGTGCGTGTGTCAACGTCTGCGCTGCTCGAAGTTCGCTGTGCCGCCAGGTGCCGCAGTCTTTAGACTGGCTCACATATTGCGAGCGCGCGGAAGAAAAAAAGGAAACAAAAGGTCAGGTGCTGTCGCCGGGTCGCAATGCGGTTATTGTAGAGTGCTTTCACATTCCTCCGCGACAGTGCAGTTGTTTTTCTTTCTTTGACTTGCTTGTAGCGCCCTGCATATGCGTATAGACGAAATGTTTTATTAGGGCTTTTAATGATGTTAACTGTGGTAAGCCCAGCAAAACAACCCGTGCCCTGTTCTGCGTCCCTCGATTGCGCCGGTTGTAGCTATGGCGCGACACAACGAACAACTCGATGAAGCTCTGTAGCAAAGCGCTTACGTCTAGTGCAACGGTCGTTTCAGTTGTAAAGGGGAAAGAAAAATAGAAAATACTGGTTTTTATTCTTCGGTTTCCTCTCTCTGAAACTTGTGCCCTGTGAAAATTTCCTTCGTCGGCCCTTAAAGGGCTTCCTCCTGGGCTTAGGGTGCTTCCCTGACAACGCGGAAAATGCGTCCATTATATAGCACCGTCTTAGCCAACAGTAGCCATAAAACGGGGCTTGTTTCTAACCCTTCTATTGGAGCACTTATGGCACCCATTGAACTCTTATTGCGCGTACACTCTAGACACGAATAAGCCTTATGAGGGAGGGAGCAAGAAGGGAGTAGGCTGTCGTCAAGCTCACTCCTTTTGTAGCGATAGCTACATTACGGTAGCATTTCGAGCCTTCAGCGTGGCGGCGCCGCCACGCGCCACGTGGTGGCACGTGGTGTGGAGCAGCTGCCGGCGTCGAGGTGCCGTAGCTGGTCACGTGGTTGGTCACGTGACTCACGTGGTGCGGAGCGGCTGCTGCTGCCTGCCCATGGAGCAAGAGAAAAACTAGGAGGGAGCATGACGTCACGCGCTCAGCCTCTGCAAGCCATCCTCCTGTGACGCCGCTGCCGAGGGCCCTTTTGCGCACTGACTCTTGGGAAATAGGCCCTCCACAGTTGCCAGACTGCCAACCAGCTTGGATCGCGGTGCTTTTTAGTCTGACGCAACACAGCGAGAGAACGAAACGAAATTCGGCTAAGAGCTACCGCTGCCTTGTCACGTGAGGGCCTATTTCCCATGATGCTTTCCATTATATTTTTTATGACTAGGCTTCAAGATTATGACCTCACGCTCCCTCCTAGTTTTTTTTTTTTCTAGGCACAGTGTTCGAACGCGTATTCTAGCCCTTTCTTTCAAAGTGCCGCGGGGTCACCGAGTCAGCGGAGAATTCCCAGGATTTCGAAACCATTACCACCGCCACCTGGAGGAAAGTGGCGGAAACGGGGGAGGGTCTTGACCTCCTAGGAACATCAACGTCATCATCCTTAATTATTAGCTGCACGTATTCCTGTTTTGCCGCACAGTAATTGTATTCGGTTGCTGGGTAATGTACAATATTTAATATTCTGGCAACATTTAATTTGGTAGCGGTATAACAGACTTCCCCGGGCTCATAAAGATACACTATTTTAGCATTATCATCATCATCGCCATCACCTCGAGGGTCAACGGCATGTGTCGTTGCATGATCTTTGCAGTATGTCATACATGGGAACTGGCGCGTTTACCTGCTGGACAATCCGAATGTCATTAATGTGGACCGGGTTGTGGGCACTCTTTGTAATGCGTCATGCCCGCATGTGTAGTATTGTGGGATACATATGGATCTTGAAATGGGGGTGGAAAGGGGGTTGATGGGGGCCTGGTATGACGAAAAATTACATCGTTGTTACGTGAGTAGGTGTGATGTCATATTACATCGCTGTCACGTGACCTGGTATGACGTCACACTCATATGATGTCATCACTAATTATACTGACTAGTCTTAGCGTTACCTAATTATGTTAATTAGCATTAATTATGTGGCGTCATCATCTTCGCCGCGTGACTCGTCGGCTCGTGACGTTACATGGTGCCGTTTCTTGCGGACACTTTTTTGCGGATATGACCTTGAAAGTGAGCCATCTAATGCTTTCGCATTAATAAAAGAAGCCGCTCGCTTCTACACAGACATAAATACAACGTGCCTCTGTTGGTGTACTACAGTCGCAGCATTGTTAAGTGTTTTCGAAGGCAACATACAGAGGACTGAAAAGAGCATTCTCGCTATGCCGGATAGAGCTAGAAAATCGAAATATACTGATATGCGTCTGCATAACCGTCGCATTGGAAAGTACATCGACGACCAGTTTCTGATATTCGGTAACTATTCTCAAGCCTGAAAAGGGTATCGTGAATACCTCCCCCCTTCCCAATTTCTGGTTGATGGTGTAGATGGGCTGTGTTTGTCAATTGCCGGTTCGTGCGTGAATGAGCGAGAGGCTTCCAATACGAACAAGTATACACGAAGCAGGTTGCTGAGTAATGACACATAAAAGTACTCACCGACGTACTGGTGGTAACCGCGTATGGGACACCCCTGCCCGCAGGCCATATACTCTCTGAGGGTTCATCCCAGATTATAAGCTTCTCCTATTGCGTGCACATCAATAGTGTCTGTACACACCTTATTAAATAATACCATCATCATTTTGGCTTTCCTGTCTCACAGGATTCTCAGAATTGTTTTTTACTGAAAAACTTCTTAATCGCTTTTTGTTTGTTCGTTTGTTTTCTGAGGTCGAGCAGCCGACCTCAACCTCACTATTTGAGGTCAGCAGTGGCCTCGGGAAAAGTGAGGTGAGGGCGTCTAAGGAGACCTCAGCCGATGAGGTTGAGTGAGGTCGGAAAATTATTTTTGAGGTCAAATGCCCACCTGTGACGCGTGCGTGCCCGATCTGGCAGTGATCTCGGGGCTCTGTTGTGCGCTCACTGACAGGTTGTGTGTCTGTCCTGTGTGCAGGTGACGATGGTTGACCGCGACGCGGCTGAACGCGCGGTCAAGGAAGCCAACCCGATCATCGATGGCCGCAAGGCCAACGTCAACCTCGCCTACCTCGGCGCCAAGCCCAGGGCCAACGCGCACAACGGTATGCGTCGTCGTTTCCCTCATGCACTGCATGCCTGAGGAGTACTATAGGGAAAATATAGCGGACCAGAGAGAACCGATGTTGGTGCGTTGCCTGTTGCTGTACGTGTGGTCTAGTTAGTTAGTAAGCTGTGTATCCAGTGGATACGCGTCGCCAGCCGTTTCACCGACGCCTGCGCGAGGCGTTGCGGCCCGCAGCGCGACAGTTCGGTCCACGGCCGCGGCTGGGAATAGCCTCTCCCCCGCGGTGGAGAGCTCTCAGGTGGAGCGGCGGAAACTGCCGCGCCTTGAGGCCTCGACGTTTTATTAATTGTAGCCTCGCGCAGTGGCATTCTCCACTCCTTCTACACGTTCCCATCACTATGGGCGCGTCGCCGCGTTTAAAACGCGAAAACAAGTGCAAAATACTTAACTTTTGCCGGTGCGTCATCATCGTGAGTGTGCAACGAAAGGAATACGTTTGACACGCATTAATAGAGAGTTTTAGTTTCACTTACGTAGAGGCTTCACGTATGAAGAGCTCTTACGGGTGACCAGTGCGCACGCGCAGAACGCGAAGGGTCTGCGCGAGTCTCACGTACGTACGTGAGATTCGGATTTTTACGTTGCGGTCTTTGCGTTGCTTGCGTACGTAGCGTTGACAAACATGGCGGCACCCTGCCCGCCGCTTCACAGCGATAAGAGCTTCGTCGCTAATCCCTCGACGCGATATCGTGCTCTAAACTGTTGTATTCGCCTTCGGTTTGCCCATTCTTACCCTAGCATAAGGTTTCAAGCGACACAAATAGCTTTTGTTTTTCAGACAGAAGGGCGATTTTTCAGCTGTTACGCCTGACGAAGTAGCGTTGGTCGTCGTCATAGCAACGGTCTAGCGAGATCTCGAACAGAGAGAGCCCCAAACCAGCCAAACCGCCAAACACGAGGACAGGCCGAATGGCTTTACTTAACGACGTTGTCTTGGATGATTTAGGCTACAACCAGTGTCTGTGTTTCTTAGTAGATGGCGCTAGCAGTAACGCGCGGCGTGCGTCGCGTACGTGTAAC
Source organism: Amblyomma americanum (assembly GCA_030143305.2). Lineage (NCBI taxonomy): Eukaryota > Metazoa > Arthropoda > Arachnida > Ixodida > Ixodidae > Amblyomma > Amblyomma americanum. The sequence goes on along the minus strand of JARKHS020035923.1, from coordinate 15,207 downwards.
TATACGGGTTTCAAACGACCTGCGTGCAGGCTACGTAGACTTCTCACGTTTGCGTGCGTGAACCCTCAACGTACGTGAAACTAAAACTCTATAAGGTCAGCTGCGATGGTCGCGTTTTTTTTTTCTTTTAATTTCGGCGCCGCCAGAAAGGAGGAAAGCTAGCATACCGACGGTGATCCTTTCCGCACCCCCCGGCCTTGCTTCATTCAGGTTAGCGAAGGGCGGCCGCGTAGTGCGGGCGGCGCACGCCGGGTGAGAGTGCGTTTGCTTCCGTCTCGCGATGCGCGCTCCATTCGGGGTCTTGAGGCTGTCTGAGGCAAGCGGTGCAAGCGGGGACAGGGGAACCGCTGCACGCGCCAAGCGGCTGACTAAGAACCCCGGCGACGATTGGTAATCTCGTTTGACGACTCCCTCTCCCCCGGTCGGAGCGATCTCTCCTTTGTCTTCCGACTGCGCCGTTGTATCTGTCGCGGTGCGTCGCGCAAACACTTGGGCCCGGTTAGTGAACCATCACGCCTGCTCTCGAAAGCACTCGATCGCTGCGCCTCCGCTCTGCTTCCATGTACAGGATCTGAGGAGTAGGCCTATAGCGTTCGTTTTTTCTTTCTTCCTCTCTCTCTTTCTTTCCTTCTTTCTTTCTTCCTTTCCTTCCTTCCTTCTTTCGTTTCATTGCTTCTTCTTCCTTTTATTCAATCAATCAGTCTATTTGGCACTGAAGTGAACACTTTACGGGCCCGCCAAAGCCTCATTGGGCTTGTGTAATATTTATGATCCTGGTTAGGCACGTAACCAAAGGCCAGTCGATTTCAAGCAACTGTCTGCAAAACCAGGCCGCGAAAACATTATAACCGGAAATGGCAGCAATTTTCTTGCACAACATCAGTACAGATCAACGAAAAGAAAAGTTGGGGGTACAAAGAACAAGCATCCTCGAATGTACGAGCACTCTCGGGCAGTTTCGAACAGCTAAAAGGTGGGCGGAAAGCAAGGAACTGTACAGACAGTACTTTCTCATCGAATAATTGTTTTTTTTTTGGGGGGGGGGGGGGGGAATGATAGTAATAATTGGTTTTGGAGGGAAAGGAAATGGCGCAGTATCTGTCTCATATATATCGTTGGACACCTGAACCGCGCCGTAAGGGAAGGGATGAAGGAGGGAGTGAAAGAAGAAAGAGAAATAGGTGCCGTAGTGGAGGGCTCCGGAATAATTTCGACCACCTGGGGATCTTTAACGTGCACTGACATCGCACAGCACACGGGCGCCTTAGCGTTTTTCCTCCATAAAAACGCAGCCGCCGCGGTCGGGTTCGAACCCGGGAACTGCGGATCAGTAGTCGAGCGCCCTAACCACTGAGCCACCGCGGCGGGTCTTTCTCATCGAAGCAACTCGCTTTCCACGCGAAGCTGCTGACAGGCTGCTGACCTCCACTGTTTGTATACTGGGGAGCGGATACGCGTCTACACGGACTCTGGGCCCCCTCCCCTGCACTCGCGTTTAGTTGGCTGGCGTGCGCGATTGCCCCCGTTTGTTTGCTTTGGGGTGCACGAGGACGGAGTAAACTTTTGCCGCCTTATCTCGCCCGCTGCTAGATCGTATACGGTTCTGGCTGAGACCTTTTGCGCGGGATGCTCAGGAAGAGCGTTGGCTGTCGCAAGCAGTTTCGGAATTAACGAATAAATAAGGAATGAATCGCTTGTTTCGTCAGATGCTGCGCTGCCTGTCATTGTGCCCTGTATTCGTTGCTTTCTTTCAAGAGCAATAGGCAGCTACGTGTAGCGACTTGCTATTTGTGAGACGGGGCTGTTTGAGCGCCCGTGTGGTGTAGTCGTCTTTGAGTGAAACGTGTCTTTCATCCTTAGCAGCGGACGTGGATTTTGTTTATGGTCCATAAAGCAATGGTCCGCATCCTTGACTGAGAAAAATAAAAAATAAACGGGCGATAGACACAAAAGTAAAAAAGTTTTTGAGGAAACAACACTCTAAACAGAAGGGAGTAAACTAGTAGTAACTAGCAGTAAAGGAGTAACTCCCTTTTTACTTTCATGTAGGCGTGTTCTTGTTTGGAGTGTATGGGCGTCACCCCCTTTATGCCTTCCTGGAGGGAGTAAAAAAAAAACGCGAAGTGCCCGGGGAGGTCGACGGTGTAATTAATCGCTCGCTCAACTGCGTCCATTGCGCCGCTCTCAGGTAATGAGCGCGCGAATTTCTCAGCCACGCTCTTCCGTTGTCAACGGCTTGCGTAGTCTTCTGGCACGTTGGGTTCCAGCCGAGAAGACTAGTTTTACGTGCTCTGACAGAACGTTTAGTTAGCCCCAGGTTCGTTTCTCGTTCGTGGAGCGAGCGACCTCGGCTCGGTGTCCGCTCGTCGGAGCAGAGAAGTACGGTGTCGAGGGCGAAGCGTAGCCGGCAGGGAACAAACTGTACATTCCAGCCGCGTCAAATAAAGCGTTCTAAATTTAGAGCCTGCTCCACGGACCGTGGTGCGTTGCTGTTTTTAGAGCGAGCCGCTGCTGTCCGTGGGACACCGCGCGCAGGACGTCGCGACATCCGCGGCGAACGCTGTGACAGAGGGGGAAGGGTGGGAGGGGGGGGGGATTTTATTGAGAGGCTATTCAAGTTAAGCAGAGAGGTCGCCTTGATAAGTCGAGATCCAGCTAGCTGATAAGCGTCGCCGAGGAACGGGTGCGGTTGCCAAGAGATCAAGCGTTTCGCCCTTGACACTGGAAAACGGGCTGCGCCGCAGAAACTATTGAAAAGCTAATGTGCTTGGCACGCGACAACGGCCAAGGTTCAGATACTGCGATCAGTTGCGCATTGTTGTTCGTTTGCTGTTGTGTGCCATGTAGAAACAGGCACGCTCACCTGAGCGCACCAAGACTGCTGGGAAGAAAACTGCATGCACTTATTCGATTTTTTTTATCTTAATACTTTGCGTTAGAACGCCTAATCGGGAAGAAAATTAGTCGTCGGAAACTGAATTCGCCGGAGGGAAGGGGGGCGCTCGACTACTGATCCGGAGTTCCCGGGTTCGAACCCGACCGCGGCGGCTGCGTTATTATGGAGGAAAAACGCTAAGGCGCCCGTGTGCTGTGCGATGTCAGTGCACGTTAAAGATCCCCAGGTGGTCGAAATTATTCCGGAGCCCTCCACTACGGCACCTATTCTTCCTTTCTTCTTTCACTCCCTCCTTTATCCCTTCCCTTACGGCGCGGTTCAGGTGTCCAACGATATATGAGACAGATACTGCGCCATTTCCTTTCCCCAAAAAACCAATTATAATTATATATAGGGAAGGGGCTTCACCAGACCGGAGCGTATCCAATGGCTGATTGGCTGGAGGGAAGTGATATCACCAGACCGCAGCATTCCCATTGGCTAGAGGAAAGTGACGTCACCAAGCAGGAGCGTTCCGATTGGCTGGAAGGGAGTGAGGGCACAATACTGGAAGCGGCGTGACTTCTGGCAAAGGCTTCACTAGCTGTTAATGCTGTCTCATATTGGCTCCACACATTGGCGTTGGGTGTCCCTGTGAATTTTCTTTATCTGTACGGCCGCGCTTACTTTCCTAATTTAGCCGCCGCGGTGGCTGAGTGGTTATGGCGCTCGGCTGGCGGCCCGAAAGACGCGGGTTCGATCCCGGCCGCGGTGGTCGAATTTTGATGGAGGCGAAATTCTAGAGGCCCGTGCACTGTGCGATGTCAGTGCACGTTAAAGAACCCCAGGTGGTCGAAATTTCCGGAGCCCTTCGCTACGGCGTCGCTCATGGCCTGAGTTGCTTTGGGACGTTAAACCCCTATAAAACCAAACCAGAACTTTCCTAATTAGTCTACTCCACCTTAGTAAATACCCTGGGAGCACATTTTTCCGTTACTGTTTGTTGTGTAGGCGCTTGGAGGGGGACTGCACTTTTCTGTCGCAAAACTTCAGCTAGTCTTTGTCGTGTGCAAACTGCACGTTTTATTTTTGAGTGACAGTTTAGAGACTAAGCCTCTGAACGTCTTTTTTAAAGAAGCAACATTCTAAGCGTGATAAAAAAAAGGTAGCGTGTCGCTTGGAGCGATCCTTTTTTGTGTGTGTGTAAATAGCATGACGCAAGGCAGAGGAAGCTTTCGCTAATAGGACGAAAGAGAAGGCCGCAGAGGTATCTTCCAAGGCAGCCAGGTGTGTCGGTGTGGTCAGTGTCCCGTCACAGTTTAACTCCTGCCTACGGAAAGTGGTTTAATTCATTGATTAGGAGTTCGCCGCTTAAATTAAGGAAGGAACGGAAGAAAAGGAGGGGGGGGGGGGCGCTTTTCGCGCCACCAAACAAGCGACGCGACAGAAGGAGCACGTCAGTACAGCTAGCCTCAAGTTTTTACGCTTATTGGACGAAGTTCTTTCAACTGAGTAGACGACGATAGCAAAGTGCGCTGGGGAGTTCCATTCGCGTGCGTTACCTGGCGCGGCCGGCCCAAAGGGTACCCAAAAGAAATTGCGCACCTTTCGCCCGACTTGGTAGCGTCGTCCGCGCTCCATCTCACCGTGCAAGGTCGTTGACGCTCGCTTACGTCTTGCGCTAGAGCCCGCTTCCGGCCGCGGTGGCGAGGTTGCCCGAGGAACGCGTTGCGCCATCACGTGCCGCCTAATGGCCACAGCATGCGCATTTATAAGTGAGGCCAGTTGCAGGCAAGGGACGAGTGCAGGGGACGCTTTTGCTTCTGCGCGTTTTCGCTGGTGGCCGGATGTTGTACCATGTTTGCAACTATAGACGGATACAGCTCGAGCACGAAGCGGCTTTTACCCGTCAAAGGACCCACTTCCAGCCAGTGGCGTCGGCCGATTCTCATGAACCTGCTAACGTGGCAATGCAGGGAGGGGACTATCCCCTTTCATCTGCCACTCCCTGCATTGTCACACTAGCGGGGTCACGCGAATCGGCCGACGCCATTGGCTGGAAGTGGGTCCTTTGCGTGTCCTTTGACGGGGAAAAGTTTCGTTCCTGAGCTGTATCCTACTGTACGCGAAGGTCAGTGGTAGAAGGGTGTGTGGTGTCAGGGTAAGGATGCATGAAAAGGAAAAGCGGAATTCGTCTTTTAAATAAATTCATCATAACAATACTGGGACGTGTGTTCTAAAGGACATGCTTCGTGGGGGCTTTCTGTACGGGGACCTTCTGTTCTGTGGCGTAGATGGGTACTCTGTCTACGGCAGAGAACAGTGGGTCCTTTTACAGCTGTAAAAACTGTTGTCTAATGCCGCCGTATAGCCTCTATATAGCGAAACGCGGTTAAAGCGCCCATGACTGCCATGGGCAAACTGGAGGTAGTCAACAGGGTCGACGCCGTTGTCCGCATTCGCTCGCCAAGTTCCGCGGCCGCAACTTGATTGATGAATGCATTAGCATCTTGCTGGCGCCCTTAGAATGCACCGAAAGAGCTCCGGGTGTGTCCGAGACTGCAGACATCGTCGTGCGGTTGCTGCATTTTCGAATGAGCTAATTGGCGTCACGTAATTAGCGTCATCGTTGACCACCGTGAGTGGAACTGCTCAAACGTTGCGGTGTATGGAACCAGACAGATCGCGGCGGAGGCCACGACATGCCGAGGGACCCCAGCCGACCTCCTCTAAGCCAGCGCAACCGCTCGTTACTCTGGTCTGCTGTTTTGAGGCGAAATAGACAGTTCATCACCATCGCGAGAGCTTAGTGTGCTGTCGGTGTGTTGAGCCTCGGCAGGCCATTTTTTTTTTTTTTCAGGAAGGGGTGGTGGAGGGGGGGGGGGGTGCACAGTACGTGTGTCTCTTGAAGCCTTCGCCTCGCCCTCACGTGTCCGCGGGTGGCTTTGCCTCCGCGTCCTCGGTCTGCCCGAGTCGTTCCGGCAGCTGCACTGATGCGCGAGTCGAGGGCGGAGGCTCATGAGGAGGAGAGCTAAGTGTCCCTCTGCCGCCGAGTCACGCGGCCGACCGACATGTTGCACGTTGGCGTCGCGGCGGGATGCGGAAGAGCACGGCGGAGTTTGCGATGCGGCGGAGCCACCGTGTAGGAGGAGCGGGGACTGCCGCCGCCGTTTGCGCACACAGGCCGCGCGGCGGCCTTTTTAACTGGCGCGACTTGGTCGGTTAGGAGGTGGGGGTGAGAGCTTGGCGCAGAAGAGCGGCGGCCGAGGCCAACAGCCGACGCCGGTGCCGACTGGCTGGCCACGAAACGGAGGAGAACGCCGCGCCTTCCCTCCTCCTCCTCCTGCGTTGGGGGGGGGGGGGAGGACCTGGGGTTCTGTGGGGCGGGAACCCCCCACCTCGCGTGGTAAAAGGGGGAGGGGTCGCGGTTTCTGCGGCGTTCGCAAGCGGAAGAAATGAAAGCGCAAAAAGAGGAAAACGAGCGAGAGAGGCGGCGGCGCAATCGTCGTTGTCGTCTTCCCTGTCTCCCGAAAGATCGGTGTCCTTGCGCTCGCCGAGGAGGAGGTGGGTGCGCCCCCCGAAAATAACGCCTTGACGTCGGAGAGTCATCCGGCTCTCTTCGCCGCCACCGCGTGCCCCCACCGCCACGTCGGCTGCGCTTGCTTTTTTTTTTTTTTTCCAACCGCTGCTGCTGCTGCTGCAGCGCGTGCCGCCGCCCATGCTGTCGTCGTTCGTCGGGATGGCGGAGGCAACAGCTCGCAAAAGCAGGGCCGCAAAAAGAACCGCGCAGTAGGTGTGCGCGCGGCCCTCGGGGGCGCAATTGCCACCTCTCCTCCCGAGGGCTGAGCTGAGCCGGCCAGCTTTTGCGACGCGCTAGGGAGAGAGAGAGAGAGAGGGGGGGGGGGGGGGGGGGGTACGGCTCGGGGCTCGCTTTGCTTCGTTAGTCACAGTGCAGCATTGGCGGCGTGTCGTCATCGTCGTGAAGGGGCGGTGATCGCTCGCAACGGCTGCCCTCTCCCGAACGAGCGAGCTTCTTTATCCCCCCCCCCCCCCCCTCTCTCTCTCACACCTAAGTAACGCGTTCTTCCCCGAGCTGTCATTCGCCGCTGCAGATTGGCCGAGGTTGCTTGTCACGGATCGCTGCCTTGAGTAGGGAGGGATGCGCACGGCTTCAAAGCCTGGTGGATCTCCAGAGTTGCGGTGGGTGGCGTAGTGACGACCCAGTTGTTGAGTCTGACCAGGCATCTCCTGGAAGTAGAGCTTCATTGCTGTCGTCGCTGTTGTGTGGCGTAGTCGCACTCTTCATGACTCGCGCGGGACCGTCCTGCTGTAGTTCGTCTAATTACGTATCGCTGGACGCTGCGTTTTGTGAGCTAGTAGCGCATTGGGAACTTATCAGTGGACAGTTACAATACAAAGATGTTGGAAAAGTGCTCTGCATCCATCTGAGGTGTGTGTTGAAGTGCATTTGCGAACATGACGCATGGAGTCCACTTTGATGTGTACGTTAGAAGCCAACACTTAGCTGAATTATCAGATCTTACACTAGTGCTGATTGGGCAACATTTTACAGTGCTGCAAAGGCAAAGAAACAGTTAGCACTGCTTTTGGAGTGAAACAGAACAAAATATTCTGAGAAAAGCCTCGCTTATGTTGGCTTGCCTTTCCCTGTGATCGAATTGTGTGTCTGCTCGTAGTGATGTTTAGTGAAGTTGATATTAGACTTGCCTGGCAACTTGAAGTGCATTATTGTGATCACCATTGTATTCAGAAAAATGCAGTGGATCCCTCGCCAGCCAGGCACATCTGATGTAGGCTTCATGCTGATGTAACTCTTTACCGCAGAAGAGCACTTGTAGCACCTACATCTGATCATGTCTGCACTTTGTGTGGCTCGTCTCTCTCACAGTACTGAAGTTTCATCTCTTTGGAGGCAGAATATTAAGTAACTGAAAAAGGTTCCACATCTCACGTCCAGGCAACGAATGGGCATTCAGTTACTGTTCGAAATCGCAACGTGCAAAAAAAAAGTTCCCAATTTATATAAATTTGATTGGTTACTGATGCCACCCATGGCTTTGCTCATCGTCATTTGTTTGCCATCTTTGCATACAGCCTGGAATACATGAAAGCAGCCTAATCCTGGGCATGTGTGAATTACATAGTGAATCATTAAATTTCAAGCATTGCACACTGGAAAAAATAATTTTCTTCACCAGAGTCTCATTTCATAAGCTTTTTTTTACTGCAGATGTACGTTTCTAGAAGCAGGTGACATTGTCGAGAAGCACACAATTGTACCGTCTTTGCCAAAAGTAACCAGGCAACGAGGTTTGCTTCCTAGTTGTGTAGTGGAGCCCTTGTGGCACCCCTAATGCTCAAAAGGTCTCTAAAGATGACGACAAGGGTTCCCTGTTTCTTATACAGATTTAGAGCTTCAGGGGTGCCATAAGTGCTACCTTGTTGCCTGGCTACTTTTGACTAAAACGGTATGTTTACCATAATTTCATAAAAAGTGGGTAAAGTACAGCCGAAGAAGAGCTTCACGGAAATTTTAAACACAAAGTAAGAACACACAGCATTGCTGAAGAGGACGGGTAGGATACTGAAATGAAGCTCTGCCAGTGTGCGTGGGCACTTTGCACCAGACGTCTTGGAAATGATGAATAGAGGGTAATTTGAGCATGCTGGAAGGGAAGGGAGAATCAGTTGGCAGTCATTTAACCTTACACCCACCGCAGTGGCTCGGTGGCTTTGGCGTTCAGCTGCTGAGACCAAGGATGTGGGATCGAGTTCTGGCCGCGGCAGCCGCATTTTTGTAGAGGGGAAGTGCAAAGACTTCATGTGCTCTGAAGAAGTGCTTTAATGGGAACAAAATGCATATCAATCACCCCACACCCTCCCCACCTTTCCCCCTCTTGCTTATATCCTTGTCAGACATACTTGTAGGCCTCTTAGCCATGCTTCAAGCATTCGGTAAATGCGAGTGGCTTGAGTTGTCCTGGTTTTAATGGAAGCTCCTATGCACGCAACTTGAGTGGCATGTATAGTTGTGAAAGGCAGAGAAACTTTTGACGACAGTAATCACACTCACATTAACAAATATAAAATTTAACATCTGCAAACTGTAAATTAAAGATTTGAGGTCACTCTTGACAGTTATAATGTTCATCCTTGTGCTTAGTGGTGATATTTAAGCTGGAGTTGGATCCAGTGACACTTAAAAGTGCCCAAGTGCCTGTTTTAAAGGCCTCACTCTACTGTCTGTTGCCATCCTGGCTAGCTAGCTCAGTTGGTAGTGGCCCTTGTCTGGTGATGGATCGGGGTTTGACCTCATGTCCAGAACAAACTTCTCTTCAACTGCAAAGTTTTATACCCCTGTCACACGGGCACCGCAAAGGCCTTTAAGAATCAGGTCCTTATATCCAATGCTGTTCACCGCATGTTTGCAGGAGGTATTTCGAGGCCTGAATTGGGAACAGTTGGGAATAAGAATAAATGGAGAATACCTAAATAATCTGAGATTTGCTGATGACATTGCCTTGCTGAGTCACTCAGGAGGTGAACTGCAAATCATGATCAACGAGTTAGACAGGCAGAGCAGATCGATGGGTCTAAAAATTAACATGCAGAAAACCAAGGTAATGTTCAACACCCTAGCAAGGGAACAACAGTTCACAATTGGCAGCGAGAGCCTAGAAATTGTGCCGGAATACGTCTACTTAGGGCAGGTAGTGACAGCTGATCTGGATCATGAGAGGGAGATAACTAGAAGGATTAGAATGGGGTGGAGCGCATATGGCAAATTCTCGCAGATCATGAGTGGCAGTTTACCAATTTCCCTCAAGAGGAAAGTGTACAACAGCATAATCTTACCGGTACTCACCTACGGGGCAGAAACGTGGAGGCTAACGAAAAGAGTTCAGCTTAAGTTAAGGACAACGCAGCGAGCCATGGAAAGAAAAATGATAGGTGTAACGTTAAGAGATCGGAAGCGGGCAGAGTGGGTGAGGGAACAAACACGGGTTAATGACATCCTAGTCGAAATCAAGAGAAAGAAATGGGCTTGGGCAGGGCATGTAATGCGAAGGCAAGATAACCGCTGGTCTTTAAGGGTAACGGAGTGGGTTCCAAGAGAAAGTAAGCGTAGCAGGGGGCGGCAGAAGGTTAGATGGGCGGATGAGATTAAGAAGTTTGCAGGCAAAGGGTGGATGCAGCTGGCAAAGCATAGGGTTAATTGGAGAGACATGGGAGAGGCCTTTGCCCTGCAGTGGGTGTAGTAGGGCTGATGATGATGATGATGATGATGTCACACGGGCACCGCAAAGGCCTTTAAGAATCAGGTCCTTATATCCAAAGGCATAAGGAGTGCAGCTACACAGCACAGACGTTGCGCCTTTGCCGCTAAGGGCATTCGAGGTGAAGGCGCCCGTCAGAGACCTTTGGAGCCCAAAGGCGCGGCCTTCGAGAACCTGGGATCGCAGTGCCACCTAAAGTCAAAAAGTAAAAGCAATAAAAAAAATGATGCAGGCAACAATGTTCGAAAACATCTGTTTTTAAATACGAAAGGTGTGTCTGACTTTGCTTTTTGTACGGGTGTTTATATTTTATGCCCAGATTTCATGACAGTGAAAGTGTTGCAGCAACACCGAGTGCCCCTGGTGGCCAAGGCAATACACAAAACCTGCTGCTGCTGATGAGTGTAGCTGTTGCTGTTCTTTCAAGGAACCAGTTAGAATGAAAAAATTGTTTGAGCTCAATGAATGAACAGAATACACCTTTGGGCTGCACCGTGTAGCTGTGTAGCTGCTCCTTTAAGCTTTCGCTTCTTTCGTGAAAAATGGTGCCTTTGCTGAAAAGGCCTTAGAGGAATGCCGTGTGACAGGGGTATTAGAAAAACTAGCTAGACTTCCTTGCATATGAATGGCTGCACTCAGATGGACGTTAACCGATACTGCTTTCATGTCATACTTCCTGTTCACCTCGGGGAATGGCCCTGTAAACATGGGTTTAACATTGGTCCAACAGCAGAGTTTTTAGATAATTTGTCTCTGCTATGCCATCGGTTAACCATCCTGATTAACAGGGTTGTATTTTTCTCGAGCTACATAGGTTGAAGAAATGTTTGCCTTTTCTGTAGCCACGCATGATTGCACTGTTATGGGTGCGAGTCGTCCTTTGCAGAGACTGGCTGGTTTAAGTGCACGTTTGCTGGAAGGCCAAAACTCAGTGTATAGAGACATTTAGTTTTACTGGTTGATATGCGACTATTATTAAGAACTGCAAAGGCCTGCTGGTTTACAAGCTTCTTAAGAAGTGACATACAAAATTGCATTCTGCCTGTCAGCAACACAGGCATCTGTGTGTGAACTTTGGTGGAAAATGTTTGGAATATATAATAAGTTCTTTCTTTTTTCTTTTTCTTTTTAGTTCTCTTGTATGCAGAAGAGCTTGGAGGTGAGGGTCTCTTTGCGCAAGATTGTACCCTAGATGTGCAACATGCCACTCAAGTTTCTCAAATTTGCATGCAGGATGTGTGCAAAAAATGTATGGAAGTGATATAAAAAAAAGTATAGTCTTTGGCTTGCAACGTAGAACACTGATTCTGTGCTTGTGCATTGCATGTCAGTGCACCATGCACGTGTGCAGCTGTGTATAGTGTTCGAGACATTTCTGTTTGCTCACTAACACTCTTTTTCATTTTGTATTGTGCCACGCAGGATTCCCCTTGTCTGTGAGAGGAGCGGGCTACCCAACCTTTCTCCCTAGTCAGTATGCTGGGTGAGTATGGCCTTCTTTTACATCGAAATCTTCGAATTCAGCTAGTTACAGCTTTCTCATGTTTGTTGAACTTATGGTCATTATGTTGTGGTGTTAATGACATATATGACCTGCCCTGTTGTTGCACTTGGTTAAAGCTATTCACTGCTGGGAAGAATGTAGAAGTGAATGCTTCCTGTTAGGGGGCATCTATGGTAAATGATTTGTTTTTCAGGACTCATTAGGCGGCCTCTTATCAAAAGAGTTGCCATGCAAAGACCAACTGATTTTTGCATCTTACTGCTCACGGTCTATAGTGTGTTCTCTAATTTGTCATACTCTCACATACTTTCTCACATACAAAGCAATGGCAGATTGCTAATGTACAAGCGCAGCCAAAAATAATACAGAGCATACTTTAATGTGTGTATCTGTTCTTTTTCCGTCGTCTTAGTTTGCTCTACCTCCCATGCCATGGTAATATGTACCTCAGAATTTCTGGCAGTTTAGGTATGAGAGGAGCTTTATCACTGAAGCACACTCCAGAGTATCATAGCTTAATCTGTATGTGAGCTGCGACACCCATATAAAGAGTTTATTTCCAAGTCTAATTAGGACTTTTGAGTAATATGCACACGTGCTGTGCAAACCAAACTTTTGGCTGTGGTAGCACATTAGGTTCAAGTCACGTGGCCTCACATCCCTGGGAATGAAACCACTTCAGCTGAACTGCAATGTGCAGTGCAAAATTGTACAGAGCTGGTGAAAACTGTCATGATACCGTGCAACATTTTTTAGTGTCTGGCATTGACAAAAAACAAAGAAATTTTACTTTTCATACATGACGGTGAAGATGACTAACTTATAGCTCAGCTAACACTGTACAGCTTGTAAAAAGCTCTGCATGCACTTCTCAAAAGTACCATATTTTCTCGCGTATAACCCGCCCCTGAGTATAACCCGCACGAGTTTGAACTCCACGAAACAAAAAAAAACCTCTTGTATAACCCGCACGCTTATCTGAAAGGAAAAAAAAATTGAGCGCTAGAAAGCTACAACTGTACACTCGGCGGTCATTTCGTTTTCAGAACATTTATTCAAACGACAACCACCACATCACTGGTTATCCAATTCTCAATCGTGGCCTCTCTCACTGCTGCCATCCGAGGCTTCATCGCCACTCTCAAAGACTTAGTCATCCTCGGAACCATCCAAGCTGTTACTGATTGATGGCACATTTTTTAAAGCTTCACTGGCACAGCACTGGCACAGCAATCCACTGGCACAGTGATGGAATATCGGGCCTTCTCACGCGCCCCGTCGGTGCGAGGGCGTAAAGGCCGTCGGCCATCCACTGGGCATACAGCCGCTTCACATGTGCCTTTAACGGCTTCTTCAGGCATATGTTGAGTGGCTGTAGCATGGATGTCATGCCCCCAGGTATTATAACGAGGTCGGTGCCGGTCTCGGCGAGGCGAACCTTCACTGCATCAGTGCAGTGGCCTCGGAAGGAATCCAGTACGAGCATCGAGCATCCAGTATGAGCAGCAGCTCTGTTGCTGAAGTAGGCAAACAATGCAAACTGGGGTGTAGTACACGAAACAGCTCCTGACACTAGTCTCAACAATGCTGGCTGAAGAAAACATGGCCAGTGGCAGGGGGAAGAAAAAGAGACTATGAATGTGGATTTGTTTATGCCTTTCAATGGCCCCTCATTGGCTTGACAGGTGGCAATGACGATGGGGATGGTGAACTACACGGGTGGAGGCCGCTACGCATTGCCGTGAAGCCACCCCTTCCCCCCCCCCCCCCCCAATAATTTCGCAGATAAACCGCACCCCCACTTTTTAAACGATTTTTTTTTTTAGATTTTGGTGTGGGTTATACGTGAGTAACTACGATAGATATAAAAATTGCTTATAAAATCTGAACGTGTGTGGTCTGTGTAGCTACTGTGCAATCTGCTTGCTTTCTTGTGTTCTTAGTTCATTTTCAGATTCAGCTGTTAAACTTTATGGGTATTATCATTAGAACTCATTAGTTAAACACTCGTGAAAAAACACAAAAGGCTATATTTACGAGGAAAACTTATTTACAGGCCCAGAATACATATTGACTCAGTCACACATATGGCCCACGCACTTGCATAGTGAAGCAGCGCATGCACACTGCGTCTCTTTGTCGCTTTCCCATCCACACTGCCGCTGTCCTTAGTTCTCACAGCGCCTTGAAAGCCACGCACTTTAAAACACTAAACACACAAACATGCACAGAGGCGCGCACACGGCCAGGGGCTCACTTTCCAAGAAACGCCACAGCATTCTTGGGTCCACACTCCGCCTGTTGAACGAGATCGTACACCCGGCTGCGGTGCCGAAAAAGCATGCCGCCCGACTTGCAAACAGAAGGGGCACCCACCATTCCGGTCATATAACGGAAGAAAAACAAACCTATAGACACGAAAAAGAATGCTCGCTTACAAGGGAAGACACTCACATAAGCAAAAATATAAATGTAAAGGGTGCTCGCTTACTCTTTGTTGAAAGAACCATCCACCATGCGCACATGCGTAAGTACAGTCACGGATAGAATAATATGGACCACGTTTCAGCAGCTCTTCCCTCACTCTGCATAACAGAAGTACAAAAGTTTTCAGCCTTTATGCGCGAGTGCAGAAGTGGTGCTTGATACAGTATCAAGCACCCATTCATTTTCGTTAGCTAATGCGTCCAAGTTGTTTGATGGCCTAAGCATCGTGAATCATGAGTGTCATTCTGTCCGGGACTGTATGTAGCATGCATTCACTCATGCAGAATAGTACATGGTGCAAATTTGTCATTGCATTCTTTAATATATATATATATATATATATATATATATATTATATATATATATATATATATATATATATATATATATATATATATATATATATATATATATATATATATATATAGCACTGTGACAGGTTGTTTTCCGAGGTGCCTCTGGGGAATTCTGGAGGAAATAGCATGACAACAGGGGCACAAGGTAATGTGTTTGAATCCTATTCCAAGGGGCCCAGCTATTTAATCAGGCACTCGAAATTTACCAGGCCATGCTGCTGACGGAAAACACCATCTTGGACCTCTGTACTCAAGAACTGTACAGAAGAAGGGCATCACTGTGAAGTGAACTTGAGCTATGCACAGCCCTTTCAGACACTGTTGAGTAAGAATTACACTCAATCAGGGCAGAAAATAAACAAAAGTACGGAAGCCAAAGGCATGGTGAGACAGTTGCATTGTTAGATTAAGTGGTGCAGTTGTGTGTTTTGAAGCTTTGCTCCACTACCTTGCATGCAATTCTGGACTACGAGGCTCCAACCCTTGCTGTTTGTTAGAGAAGCGCCATTTGTTCGTTGCCGTCACCCACTTCGGACAGTTGGTTATGTAGGTTTCTTCACTGCACATGGCAAAATGACTCAAAATGGTTCATAAGCACCGTGAAAAGGCTGCCTGTTCTGGCTACCGCGCGACTGTTCAGTGACAGGTCCATCGCTGATGTCGACATGCAGGCCACATGAGATCTAG